>JALLOY010000223.1:0-13963 GCA_036939835.1 Thalassiosira delicatula
TGATGCGACCAACAGCCACAGCATCATCGTGACCATCCATGTGGAGAGAGAGGTGTGCACGATACTCAGCTTCTTTCCGAGTCACATATGCTAAGTCTTCCTCGTCTTCCAAAGGTGTGAGCAATGCCATCAGATTTGCCATGCTACTGTTGCTGCAATTTGGCTGAGAAGTCGGATTTCGACGTTTGATTTCTTGCCCAATCATTGTTTTTGTCACTTTGAACTTCGCTTTCCAGCCCTTGCGATTGGTGAACGAGCGGTACGGCTCAGAAGTCAGATCGAAGTTCCGGACATTCTGATGGGCGAGTAGAAGGATATATGCCATTCGCTTGTCGGGAGCTACGTTGGAATCATTTTCGACAAATTGTTGGAGGGCGGACGTAGAGCCGACGTTCGCGATTTCGGCGTCACCATCACCGAAGCTGTCGCCGGAGTCAGAAGAAAAAAGGTCCTCGATGTTCGACATTTTGGTTGATGTTGATGTTGATTGTGAAGTTGTGAAGTTGTGAAGTTGATGTGAGAATTATATCGGCTGATGTTGACGGTTGTGAGGTTGGTGATGGTGATGGTGAACTATTGCGAAGTCGATTCTGTCGATTAATTGTGGTCGGTCGACGTTATTGATTGGGATACGAAGATATGGTAGGTAGGATGGAGTGCGTGCATCCATTGTGTGTCAAGAATGGATTTCACGACCAACAAGCAAGATCGAAGTCGTATTGATTCCTTCGTATGACTTTATTGGTGCTTCTCTACATACGAAATTTAATTACTGATTCGTGACAGTAGAACTGATGGCGTGCTCTCTTGCGTGCTCTTTTGCATCGACCCCCTAGATTACATCTAGGGGGTCGATGTCGAGAGTGATTTGCGACACAAAAGGTGATGAGCCCAAGATTTTATGTAACTTTATGCAAATGGCTTGACGAGGGACTCCTTGGAAGTACTGCTCGGAGTACTGTGCGGACCTGTTTAGGTAGCCCCTAAATGCCAAAAACCAGCTCAGTGAATCGTACATTGCAAGTACTCCAGACAAGTAAAAGTAGGATATTGGCTCAATTCGAATACTGCGTTTTTGTATGTAGGTTAATATTTTTTTGCAAAAAGTCGGTTCTGGAAGAACACCGGACTGATGTCAGCTCGTTCATCATCAGACTCTCTAGATAGGTCGATAGTAATTTGTATTAATTCCTTTGTTTAGATATTTTTATGAGGTCACGTACGCTAAAACACTTACTTTAGCTAATCAGCTCAAAACCTTATAGCAGCATTCCTATTATTATCACAGAAACATAGCACTATCATATATCAAACAAAAGCTCTATTCTGCACAAATCCAATTGGCACAGTGGCACAATACCATGTGCATGCTCCCCACACCACAGGTTCAACTCCCGGACCAATACCATGAACTTTGCCAGCCGATTTCTATCATTTTGACTAGCTTCAGCTAGTTGAAACTCAACCACACCTTTTCTCCCAACAAATAATTGTTGCAAAGTCAGCTCGGTGTAGATACCTAAGGTGCCCCTGACCAAACCATTTCAAATGCTCGTCTATGAAAATTTTCAGGCTCCTAAAGAGCTGTAGATGATGGCATTATATTCAACTACCAACAACCTCCAAATATTCACCTAGGGATGCTTTGGTGAAGTTAGCTTGTTTCAGCCAAATTGATGATTGATGCATCAAATTAAAAAAATCATACAATACGCATTACATTGAAATAGACAAACCCAAAACATGCAACCCATAATTAGGTGTTATACCTACCTTTTTATTATGGATATATCAAACATCACCACCCCCAAGAAAGATTGACAATGTCACCAAAGCCTGGTGTCATTGTCAATACAATGCTGCTAGCGCGGTTGCCACTGGACAAGAGACATTGTCCAAGATATCTTTGCCTGCACATCATAGGTGAGAGTGTATTGTGATTTGGCCATGCGGTCCATGAGTGCCACATGGCACAACAACCATGTAATTTTGCTCATTGATTGATGTTGCAGAGAACACTTAGGTAATGGTAGGTATAGAATGAGAATTAGTAAAAAGCCTTCACCACCACTGCCGTTCAATGTCTTTAGAAGGCATTGGTAGCTTAGTACTAAATGAGGTCAGATGAGGTATTGTCTGAATAATTTGGGCCATCACACAATTTTTGCGCATGAATGAATTCATTTCACCATGTAATCTTGTCCTAATATTTTAGTTACTGATTGATTATTTTTGTCAATTCCTGTTAGCCAAGCATTTGTCAAACGTTGCAGGAATTATTGCCATAGTAATGGTTGCTGGAATCGTGCCATGGTTACTCGTTGTTCCGCTTCTAGCTGCCAAATATCAAAGAGATCAATGTACTATTCCTAGTAGACCAAAACAGCCTATTAATTTTTAGTGAACCCACTAGTCATTTGGAACATATAAATGGCAAGGTTACAAACACTCTGTGCACATTGGAGTTATGCATCATTTTGAACCCAAGTAATTGTATTTTGAAATTGAATTGCAACTCAACATGCAAAGAATGCACTTCCAAAATCATGTAAGTTTCAACTAAACAAGGTTAAACTGTTGAAAACAATGTAAAAACTATGCACGTCATAAAAACTTGTGACTTGCACTTTTCTTGCAACACACTTACATGTACAAAAAACAGAAAGTCGTCGGCACTTGTATTTGTCCACTGACAAGAACCTACCTCTGTTACTTACAAGCGTGCAATTTCTTTGTAATATTGTTTGCACAGTTGTTCTGCTACAAAAGTAATGTTGGCATAGAAAGTGCGCTTTGTTACTGTGTCCCCTAAAAACTACTCTTCAACAAGTCCGGGAAAATGTAACATGGTATTTTTTGGTGCCTGTAGGACTTGGCATTAGTACTACATGCCCCAAACCATAGATTTGAGTTGAATTTGGACTGCCTAGGTTGTATGAGCACTTTTCCATTGCCCAGGAAAAAAGGTTATCTTTGGTACAAGTTTAGTGCATACAGCTTGTCTTCACTGGAGACAGTGGAATAAGGTTCAACTAAAGAGATATGTTATTTTTGAGATCATATGCTTGGAACCCCAATGTATGGGTTATTAGTTGTGTTGCCATCTTGGTCTGTAAAGTATCTAATGATGGACAGTTGCAGAAATTCTTATTCTCAACAGAACAATAAACTTACATCGCAAGGAGTCACTTTACAATAGTTTCAAGTCTGATATTGGGTTGCGCAGTTTTTAAAATATGTGATCTAGAGCATAGCTGTCATGACTCGACTGCCTGCTTGTATTACGATGGCTCTTGTCATAAGATACCATTGTTAATGTGGTGGAGTTGTCTTCCATTTGGTAAGAGTGAACTCATGAAAATTTATGTCTCTGCTTAAAGCGAGAGATTTATCTCCATATGCAACAATCAGAAGTAGGATTTCACCTGTGAAAATCTTGTAGCTTCAAATGAAATCAAGAGGACATGTGCTAATTTAGAATTCTTGAGTCTTTTAGTTTGTATGACATATATTTCAAATGTCAAGGCCTGATCAATTCTTTTCCCTTGAGATATGCGTTGAAAAGTGTTGTTATATGTTGACGCAATGTGTGACTGATTCAGTCACGCGTAACCAAGACAGACGAAGTTTGAGCTTATTCGTGTTATACGTGTAACGCGATAGTGATATTAAGGCTGTTCGAAAGACATTAAGGCTATTCGTAAGAAGCCTACAAGTTCGTAAGACTATTTTAGGGAGGTTCTCACACAAAGTTGAGGATTAACTCCGGCTATGCAGTGTGATGTTCCTCACAAGCGCGATAGGTATGTTGAAGTAGACACATTGCGAGTAGTCATTTATCCGAAAGAATCATTAATAATTCTCTTGGACATATTAGCACACCGGTACGAGCAGGTATGCGGTGTAATACCAAAGAATAATTCTCACGAGACATATCGTGACACCGGTGTGTGTCAGGTACACGATATGACACAAGAATAATTATTCTCAAATATGTATAAGGACACCGGTACGCGTAGGTACACGGTGGGACTTAATACTTCCTACCTAGACTGTGTCAAGGTACAATAGGAGGTGTGAGTTGTTAGAGGAAGCAAGCGGCAAGTTGCTGCTAAACCTATTTATCTCATACTCAGAACAACCGGCAAATGATAAAACCAATTACACCTAAATCCAAAGCATCTTCTAGCTGCCCTCCTGCCTCCTCCGCAGCATAAGGGAGGACTCAGACCATCCTCTCCTTGTCCTCGACGCTTTTGTCCTTCATCAAGATTATATTCTATCTTTGTATCCATTGGATAAATTTGCAAGCAGATCAACTACAACAATGCATGTTTTTTGTCTTGGTCAAAAAGCCAAAGTTATGATCATCTGGAATATAGTTGTTTTTCTTCGTCAACTAGCCAGCAACTTGACATATGGCTCATTACTGGTGGATTATTCACACATGTGTGCTATAACTTTGAATCTTGCTGTACAAGTTGGACATGATTGTGTATTAGCAACTCATCGATCCCAATTTGAATCTTAAACCAGTTATGACATCAAATAACAAGTTCTCTGTTGCCTTGTTCTGACAATGCTGGGCGTGACATCATTCCTCCTCATGCCAAACTCTACTCTGACACAGTTTGTCAAGATATTACATCAATGCGCAATAGTGACTTATAGACGTCTATCAATAGATCTGTCCTCGTGTAATGCTAAAATATCTCAATATTGTACTCCCTCTATTCTGGAAACTTTGGTCATTACATTGTACAACCTCTGTTCTGGAAACTTTGTTAACAGAATAAAGTTACTAGTGGGGATCTGTAAACAATTTGCACATCAGTTGAAAGCTTGTATTAAGCGTCCTTTCATGGTGCGGCCCTGTAATATGCTGTAAAACTTTATTTGGGTGCAATTTTGACCAATGCCAATGTGACCCAATTTCAACACAATTTCCAATAACGATGGATTCTGTGGCTCCGAGCACTTGGTTTCTGGTTGACGTCAGATGTTTGATCTTTTTAGCATGTGTACCATATACTAACGCTCCCAGTTCAGATTTTCCAGTGCACAAAAAACGGAAATTGTTCAAAATTTCTGGAACAGAGGAGGTATGATTATGATAGTTGTATAGGCTGATCAAAAGTTGAAGCAATCAATAAATATGGGACGTATTTCTTGATGAGTCAGGCTTAGTGTCAGTAAACAGGAGGTACATCTATAATTGTATGATATCAGTATATACATATAAAATATAAGCAATCTGACTTATACATAAGGTTTCATCATCTCAGACTCTGCTATGAATTACAATGTTATTATAGTTGTACATAGTACAGCATTACTATCCTTACTTTGAATAGAAACCACAATGACTGATTTTATGCCTGTCGCTGACACAAGACTTTATGAAAGAGTGTTGTATATTGTTCATCTATAGTTTGAGAATATCATTCTAAGCTTGGAGCAGCTAAACTTACTTGAGATAGGTTTCTAAGCTAAAAGTGTCAGGGTAGCCTGGGCTTCCTCAATGATATAAATACCATTGTCTCTAAGATTGTCAAGATAGTCATGGCTACATGTGCACATCTGTTGCAAAGTGAATCCAGATAACTCTGTATGGAGAGGTAGCTTGGTAAATGTCTGAATAGTCATTGCTGAATAGCATCTAGTGCCAAATTATGATATAAATGTTTGTCAGTGAATATACAATTATTTCTATTGTGGAGCAGCTGTTTGATCAACACACAAGAAATCATTCATTTAAAGTTGAGAATGACAAATTTATCTATATAAATTTACTATCAAATAGTCATATGTACTTGTTTGAATTATATTGTCGTCAGACAGATAACAAACATATGGTACAATATACAGTACAATGTCATGATACTGAAGCTTTCTACACAATCATGTTGGTCTGAGATTTGCAAAGAGCAGTTAACAGCTTTCCTGCTATGGGCACCAGGAGACGTCCACTTCAATCTACCTACTTTGTTGGTAGGTAATGGTAGTGATAAAATCATGGAAATATACATTATCATATACATCAAGCAATAGCTCTGCTTTTAGTGAATCTGGTTCGCGCAGTGGAACATCCTTCCTTTGTGCTTCCTGCACCACGGATTTGACTCACAACCAATACCATTGATTTCATTCGCCGGTTTTTATATGTTTTACTATGCCTCCACTAGTTAAAACTCTACCGTACCTTTTTTAAAAATATGGACCATATTATCTACAACAATGACCACAAATACAGTTCAGTGTAGGTACTTAAGATACATGACCATTGGCAAACAATATGTTTTGTGAAAAATAATTAAGTTTATACTAACTTTACCTAATTGCTATTAATTTAGTCTTCTGGAACTTTTCAGCCGCGGCGAGAGCAAGCCAGCATGATGCAGCGCGACATTGATAATGATGCAGCACCACAAAGCCATTGCCGCCCTTGCCCTCCTAGTTTAATTGCCCCACCAAGTAGATCCTTCATGGTATCAAACATATGGTCCTCTGCCGTCTTGGTGGCTTTCAATACTAGGAACTCATCCAGCTTTGCCGGCGTTGACGGTGATTTGTTGGTTGGCAGATTGGCATGATGTTGGGTGGCCAAGAGGTGCCATGTGCCATCTATCATCCTCTAGGGGGTATTGTATGTTGTCTGGTACTGGGCTGAAAGGACCATTCTGACAGAACAGTAGATTGTTTTATTTTTGATTAACATGTGACTATCTACATGCATAGGTAAATTCATTCCTTCGTGCATATATTTTTAAACCAAAATATGTACGTTAAATAGCATATATTTAGTCAATCAGAGTAGGACGCACTCGGCAGGAAGGCTGTTAAGATCTAAATCTACTCGTGTCTTGCATTATTATTCTAGGGGAAAGAGTTATTTGTGTAATATCTACCAGACAATTACTGTTGTGGAGTTTATCGTGTTCATAAACTTGGGATCTCTTACATTGGCGTTGGTTTAATATTTGAATCAACAGAGGTTCTTGTGTTCAGTCCTAGCTAGTCAACTTAAGAAGAGTATGGTGACATGTATTCACAAGTTACCAACTTGTATACATTTGTCTGAAATACATATTTGAACAATAAGGCGTTTTGTCAGATTTGTGAGTAAAAACCAAAACTCTTCAAAACTTGAATTTGGGTAGTGTGAGCCCTTGGAACACTATCGTGGATGGCACTTGCAATTATACCTCTTCAGCACATTTTTTATGGAGATACATTTGAAAATAAATTTACATTTCAAGTCCGCTACGTTTTCTTCCAAATGCATTTGCATTTCTCACATATAAACTGCCAATGAGACTATTTTTTGAGTCGTGTTACATTGATATTGTCATATACAATTTGTAACTGTTGGGCTGGTGAGTGGAATAAGTCTATTACTTAGGTGGTACCTATTGGATACGTTGTATAGGTTTATCACTTGTATTGGTAAATCAGAGAGTTTGTTTAATACATTTGCATATACATTGCACCTTTGGGATGTTATGCTGAAGCATCCATGTACAGCTTTTAATGTGAACCATAATTTATAGTAGGTAGTTTTAATCCTCCACAAGACGCAAGTATTTGGACAAGATGAATGTTGAGTATATCTCAATATAGCTTGATTGCTAGAATTCACTTGAATTCAATGCAATTTTTGATAAGAGATACAGCCAACATCAAGTTTCTTGGAACTTGATTTATACAGCCTATGATTGGTACCTTGCACAATAATACAAATAAATTGCCTGTTATACCTTGTACACTCTCACCATGAAATGATGGGATGTATCATTGTTGTCGTGATCATTTGTTGATACTCTGCAACTGGCCATTTTCTTTGGATGTACATTCCCATGTGCCATCCTATTACTTTGGTTACATTGTCGCAGGCATATGGACACAAAAATAAAATCATAATTCAATTTGGTATCAGGTCAGAAGCCTTACTTGTGGCTTCTCAAAATGATACTTGTCTCTGATCATCTTGTGGTTTCAAGGTAGACATAAATAAACATGTGGTGTCCAAAATTTTATATTCTATTACCCTTGATAAATGAGCAATAACAAGGTATTATCAGTTGGCAACATGTGTTATTGACCTCGCTGTATCATATTTGCTTATGATTACTGTGCATAAACATGTCAATTGGGTGTACAAGTATTTTGTATCATTCCAAATTTTCATTTCATTTCATTGCCATTGGCATATGAATATGAATGCAAATTATAAAATTCATTTACTTTTTTGTTTTTTTCTCTGTTGTCATCAACATACAAATATAGATTACCAATGTGAAACGTGGCAGTATCACAACGAGAGAAACTATGGAAGAATACCACGTCTTCAGATTGATGTGGTTTGTGTCTTGAAGCAGGTTCTTGAAGATACCGAGATTGCTGAAAACTCAATTGCCTCAATATTTGGCAGGAAAATCCATTGTCCTTGCCATGCAAACTTTCCCTCCTTCTATTGAAAAACATTTATCATTGGAAAAATCTGTCTCAATATTTACAAGCAAAGCAATATATTGCTAATTGCACTTGGTGTATAAATGCTTTTGCTCAATTTCACATTGCTAGAAGTAGTTGTATCCCGCAATCTCAAAAATTGTTGATAAGCTTAATTGTCATCTCAGTATTTGATCATACCTATGGTAGTGTCTATTGCTTTTGTATATAAAAATCACTTTTCTTTCTCATTGTATTTTATTACTGACATTTGTTCATAATAATGAGGACAACTTATGTGATTTATTGCACTTGGCATCAAAACATGTTTATCTTTTTTGTTTTAATATCATCAGAATATTGATCATTTGATTTTAATTCAACAAAAGGTTTAGAGGTAGGCAACCATATTTTGCTACTGCATTTTGTGTCTGGGATAATCTTGTTCATTGGCGTTGTAATGCATCCTGATTGTCTTTGCAAAGAAATCCGCAGTGTATGACCCTGTTAACTTGTGGACATCATCACAAGTTTGTTGAATTTGTCTAGTCTTCTTGATGCCATCACTATTATATGGGCATCGTATGATTTTTGAGTCAAGTGTCACAACCGTCACTTGCATCACAGTCACAAACCCTTAGCTTTATGTGTGGTGCCGACAAGCTGTTGGCCTGGTTTAATTTATTCTCAGCATTCTTTGCGTCACATTGCCTTCATTAATTGGCAGTGCTCGCCTGATATTGCCCTGTATGTGCGTTATTGTTCTCAAGGAGTCTTTTGTATCACTATGTATGCATTGCCAAGGACATTTTGTTACCGGTATTGTCTTTGGTAAGTACCACCAAGGTTGTATCCACATCGTTCCCTTGGTATTGCCATACATAGTTGCTGTTGTGGATACATTGTTGTTATTACGTTCTCTCATTGTTGTCGTGTTATTGGAGTTGGTACATTGTTGGCATTGTCATTGGTAATTGACATCAACATTGTTGGCATTGGTGCTTGTTGTCTTGCCGTTGGTGTTGACATCATCGTGCATGATTGTTGTTGGCCAGAGCTTTGTGTTGCATTGGATCCCTTTGCGTTGTCATAGACAATGCGCTGTTGTATTTGTCCTGTACAGTCATCACCAATGTTACCACGACAATATTTTCTTGGGTGCTGTTGTACGCATGAAACAAACCTTGTCATTACGGAAGATACAGGTGCTTGTCACCATGCTCTTGGTGTTGACAAGGATTGTATTCAATATTCTTCCATCCTTGCCGTTCTGTGACTTGTTGACGACGTGTTATTTGCTCTTTGCACCGTTGCTCTTGTTGTTGATACAAGTTGCACCCAATGATCCCTTCATTTTGTTGTTACTGTGCCTTGTCAATGTTGCACTCTTGCTCTTGGTGTTGGCACACTCTTGGCTCATCACATTTGATGTAGTCTGGATGGATGTGTGCTGCCCATGTGTACATTTGTCTTACACTGGACACACTTATTTATGTTGTCTTGTCTGTCTTCTGTGAGTCTGAGTGTGATGTTGCCTTGGATGTGCCCATTGGTGCTGTCCTGCCTATGTTCTTTAGATTTACTCAATGTTGATGATGTGTGATGTGCGCATAACTCCTGGTATATAAGACTAGAAATCATGATCGTAAGCAAGTCATACAGTACCTGTGACTGTGATCTAGGCATCCTTTTGAGACATCAGGGGTTTGATTCCCCTGGCTGGATGCCGCCGTCTTAGATACATGTCATCAATCGATTATGAGCCCAACACTCAACTGTGTGTGTCAGGTGAGTGAGCAGCCGTGGACGCGTCGTGATCCCGGATCACCAGTCCTCCTGAGGGAGCGTCAGATGTCTCGGTTTTCCGGTCATACCGGAGCAAGATGGTACGCTTCCTCGTACGTAGGCCAGAGTTTGCACCCGGTTGAGGTGAGTATGCAAAGGTTGCCAATCGCATGAGTGGAAAATGTGAATGGGACCGCACAGTACCAGTAGTTACATTAATGTAGGACAAAAGAATTCAAGCCTTAATCGTGATTAATGTAGGACGTTTCGGGAGAATATCCATATCTTTTACCGTGTTATTTCTGGGGCAATCCGAGAAAATCACAGAAAAGAGAATTCAATTCTCTTTCGATTGATATACAGCAATCCTATCTTTTTTTCTGAGTCAACTTCAACCTCTGGTCCGCCAAACATGGACCATCGATCATCAAAACTATCATACGGAAGGATTGACTGATTGCAACTGCCAAGGAATCGTACACCGTACCACAGCACACCGGCCGCACCCGGCCGTAGAGCCACTGATCCGTCCCTAGGGACTATGGGAAAGATCTCTGGCCATCTATGGCCCCACTACGCCCCAATAATTGCGCTGATGGGTGTATTTTACCGGTGCGTTATTGCTGATGGCAGCCATCCGCCACGGCCATGACCATGGGCGCACGACCAGTGCCTCGCGCGACACAAATTGACTCCCCGACACAATGTGGTCCAAGCGCCACCGCTGTCATGCGTCCTCTTCCGGCGCCAAGACGCCCGTCTCCACGACGGCCTCCTCCTCCTCCGACACCAAATACGACAACCCAGACAACGACTCTGACCACGACCTGCGCGGGTGCATCGGCACCCTTGCCCCCAGGCCGCTCGATCGCGCCCTCCCTGAATTCACCGTTGCCTCCGCCCTGCACGACGAACGCCTCGACCCGGTGGCCCTGCGCAAGGTGCCGTCGCTGAGGGCCGGGGTATCCCTCCTGGTGCGGCACGAGGAGTGCACAGACTGCTTCGACTGGGAGGTGGGGGTGCAGGTGCACGGGATCGTCATAAAGTTCCGGGGTGGGGGGGCAGCAGCCGTTGGCGACAGGAACGAGGATGACCCCCACTGCTATGGCACCACCTACCTCCCGGGTGTGGCGCGGGAACAGGGATGGAGTCGGAGGGAGATGGTGACCTCCATGGTGCGCAAGGCGGGCTATCGCGGGAAGATCACGGACAGATTGCTGGTGTCGATTTGATGCATGCGGCATCAGAGTTCCAAGTGCTGCTTGTCGTACGAGGAGTACGTGGCGAGCTGCGCCGGGGGCGGGGGGACAGATCCGTTGAGGGACGCGGGCATGATGATGGCGGCCGCGGACGAGGCGATGAGGCAGAGGACCAGGGGCGCCAGGCCGTGCATCAACCTCTGATTCGACCATGGAACAGTTTCATTCATCTTCGATCATTCTTTGGCTATCAATCTTGCCTGTTGCTTCAGGAGTCTGAAACTGAATTTCCTCTTCTTCTCCAAATCCTGCGGAAAATCCCGTCACGACTTGATCTTGTTTGATGGGAAGGCCCATAGATGCTTAGGATTATGTAATACTACATAGGATATTATAATAGTGAATTAATATAGGTAATGAAAATATCCAAATGCAAAATTGTCACCGCAGGTTTAAGCCCTAATTATTCTAGCTACGGAGGAGTGCATATAAAATGTAACATCAATACTACATAAAGTGAAATATCACAAACTATTCGCCGGGGGCAGTAAAAGCATGGGCTATACTCAGATTATTGACTCCTCCTATCCATGAGGTTACCCTGGCCCACAGACCACGGACCCACTGACTCTAGCCGCCGCAATTTTCCCGCTAGCCACTCAAGTTTTTACCGATTATTGTCAATTCGTTGTTTTTTACTCCCTCTGTCTCACAGAATTCTGCTAGTTTTACTGAAATATAGGAATCTTTGTGTTACAGGCGTTGAATGCCATTGAAAAATGCCAGATCCAATACGTTGAAATCTGGCGAGTTTGGCGGCTGGGCAACAAACAAAATATCCCAGCCCCGAAGAGAGTACTCAGCCAGTGCAGCATTGAGCACTTCATTGGTACCCAGCTTCGGATGAGGTGCAGCGTTGTCCTGCTGAATATGTATTCACTTTGGGCACCACGCTGGCAATTTTTGCTTGGTGGCAGGAAGCAGATTTTCAACACACCACATTTTGAGGTGCGCCTCGCGATTAACTCTCAAGGGTTCCTGCGGGGCAGTTCCTCGAGGGGCATTTTGTCGCAGCTTGCTCTGTGAAGAACCATATCCCAATGTTTCCATCCCACCAATGACCAGACGGACTCAGTCTTGATCAGGTCATGGCGGTGAGACACAACACCCTTAAGCTGTGTGACTTGTGCTTCGCCTGGGAAGATAGGAATGGTATGTAAAAATAAATGAAATGTTTAAAGAACATCTCTGAAACGACATAATAATTGTTCTTGGTGGTACTTACATATCAATCTGGTAACTCCTCACCAGGTGCAAAAATGTAGGAAGTCGACGCCAATATCAGGTACCACCACTTCTCATTGCTAGGCGGCAACCGACTGAAAGCGCTCGTCGCAAGGCCACCGCAAGGCGACAAGCCTGCTACCAACCATCCACAATGCAGATAGTCTCCTTGGCCTATATCCGCGACTGAGGATCGGCACAAGAGCTGATCCGACTCGAGCCCAAATACCTAGCTTGGAGGCAGATACGGCGTAAGCGGGAAGGCGCATGGTGGGATTAGAAAAAGAGTGGGGGGAATGGACAAGGTATCGGATTGGATTTTTGTTTCGGTGGAAATTATTGGTTGCCCAAATTAGGAGCCTAGTTTATTCAGAGCTGGAATAGTTGATACAGGAGGAGAACAAGAACAATCCTACGGAGAAAGCAAAACAAATAGTACCGAAAGATTAAGGGCTGTGTCAAAGGGTGGGGACCTACAGAAAAACAATAGCATCGCCAAATCAGAGTCAAAAGTCTCAGCACCGACATGCCCATCAAAGAGTGTGCTAGAATCTGGGATCCTGCATCTGCACGTGGATGATGGGATGGACGTGACGGCCGCCAGACGACCAAGATTCAGCAAACGTCTGACAAACGGCAATCACAAATAGGTAGCACGATTAGCGTGCTGTCGTGTTATCTTTCATCACCTAAACTAATGACAAATTACGATAGATGAACGCCTTCCCTCTGCATTCATATCGTTTGAGTGACCTCGTGACTTGCGCAGGCGGCACTGTTGTCAACCCGTTTTCCTAGGTTTCTAATAATTGCAGCAGGAAACGCCGTCCCATTGGGGACAGAAAAGTGGGAGAAATCACATGTTATTGCCTCATCCTGATACCCAAATCATCTATGAATGTATAGGGGTAGGTAGAGAGATATATAAATGTAAGGGTAGGTAGTGATAGGAATAAGTACGCTTATCCTATAGGTATGCGATATAGTCCCACATAAAAAATTATCCAGATTTGGTTGATATCCCCCCTATCCTAGTGTAGTATCTACGCAAATCTTGCATCATAAATAAATATCAGATGTGGGGTACCCAGGTCTCTTCACCCAATTATTAAAAATCAGGAGGCGGAGGCGGAGGCGGAGGATGATTACTATTTTTGTAACGAAATACAGGCTCTGTGACAACGTTTAGGTAGGGGCGAGCACCCAAGATTTTTGAGGCGAGTCCCGCATGATCGTCCTTCCGT
>JALLOY010000224.1:0-13282 GCA_036939835.1 Thalassiosira delicatula
GTAACTTACCATTTTTGTTCAAAAAAAGATGTCTTCCTATATTTTGGGAGGGCTGCTTCTTTCAATTTTGGGCAAAACTTTATACCCAAATAATTTTTCGCATATATCCGATTAGGTATCATTTTGCCATACTGTACCCAAAGTAGGATACGTACGATCAGATATTAATTTTTGCTCAATTATGGCAATTTCTGCTTGCAGGTTGAGCAGCAAAATAGTAGCAGACTACAAATGCAATATTAAAAATAAACATCAATAGTGTTTACTAGATGCATTGTTTATTCATTAATTCATTGTTTATTAACTGTCCGGGTGTCCCTCCCGATCGCCGGCCGTTGCTTCACAAGGAGGAGCTTGTCTGTCGATTCCCGGGGCAGGAAGTGCACGTAGTAGACGGCAATTGCCTTGTTGGAGAGGGGTGCGCTGAAGGGAATCGTGAGCTCTTTGGAGAGGAGGGCGAGTGCCTCCTGTCCGGGGCCAGATTCGTCGTCAACCGTTGGCAGAATTTCCCAGAGCTCTCATCCTTCTTCCAACATTTTGGATCCGTCCATGAACTTGTGCACTTTGTCGGAGTAGGGAGAATTGGCCAAGAATAGGATGCACGCCTATGACATTTCCTTCTTTGTGAGGATTACCGGCGGCAAGTTGTCAAAACCGGCGTACAAATGCTCACAACAGTCGCCAGCAAGCGTGATCTTTCTCAGGTAGTACGCTAACATTCGTTCAACGGCTGCCTTGACGTCAACAAATCTGAACATTTGCAATAATTGGGCGGAGTTCAGGGAAGAGGTCAATACAGGGGAGGAGGTAGGGTCCCTGGTAACGACGTTTGTTCACGTCGTCATTGTTGGACAATGACTGCATGTGGAATGCCCTTGTGGATATACACATGCATCCCTCACAGAAGAGGGAGTGCAGGCGGCTGAGTTCCTCGTCCCCGTCAGCACGTCCGTCATTGTTGTTGCAAGGGGGGGGGGGGCGCCGTCATTGCGTCGTCGACCTTTCTTTGCTTCGAATGCCCCACATCGCGACCATCTTCGTCGTCGTCCCCCCCTTGGCAATCCGCCGCGTCGGTCTCATCACATCCGCCACTTTCATTGTCATCATCGCCTCCCGCGAAGAACCTGTTCCGTTTCAGGAACGTCATGTAGGGAACGACGGTTCGCTCGAACCTCTCCTGCAGTCCCCCCCACATGCTCGCGCTGCCCTGTTGCCTCGGCCCGCTCCGCAACACGGTGGTTTGCGCCGGAAACGTTACCGTTGTCGTCCGCGTGAGGTCCTTCTTTGCCATTGTTGACTACCAAATCATGACATCTCGGCCCGGCCTAGCGATTCTTAAGTTGGTGATAGCGCGGCGCTCATTGTCGGCGTCAGGCTACAGGTTGCACAGAATTGATCAGCGGTAGATTGATATGGTTGCCAACCAAAGAATGATGGCATCATTCTGTCCAGAACAAGAGATATGGGCATGGAAGGTGTGGAAGGTGGTGCTATTATGTCATTGTATGGTTGTTTGGGGCTATTTCCTCCAAGGGAGTAGCACTGCAGCTAGCGTTCCGCATATAGTGGCAAACCCCAGGGGACAAGCTTTGCCACTATGTGTGCAACAAGGCTTGAAATGGCCTGTGGAGGGAGGAGATAGCGCCAAAGTGGAGAATGAGGTGTGCTGCAATTTTGGAGGGAGTGATGTTTGATTGGTGATGATGTCATTGTTTGAAAAACGGATTTATTTGAGAAGGTTCTGGCCTAAAGAAAAACAGACAGACGCTATAGTAATGGTTCTGTCCATGCTAGTCCTACAGGACTCCCCCTAGTTTTAGCTTGAAAGAGCCTGAATACGTGTACTCAACAAGCCTAGGGTGCCCAGCAATCCCTTGTTATAAAGCCGCTTAGGTCGTGGTTTTTAATATATTCCCACATTTCTTGAAAAATAGGCTGCACTGCAAGGAATACTTTGCTGAAATTGCTTGAAGGACGATATGCACTGGGAACTGAATGCCCAGGATTTGCTACTGCTATTGGAGGTTGGCTCAACTCTCCAGTTTTGCAGATATTGAAGGAGGAGTAGGGCTCAAACTTTTTCTAAAGGAGCTGGTTTCTATTAAGTAAGACGCTCGGATTGACAAAATGAGCTTTGCCTGGAACTTTTGTTGCTTGAGCTGGTTGCTCTCCTGTCTGTTGCAACGTCACTCACTCTGGATCTTGTTCGGTGTTTTGTGTTCAAGCTCCCCCTAGAGCTGACATCCCTTCTGCATGAAATGGTCCAAAGCCAGGTGATCAAGCAAGGATACCTTGTCCTTTTTCCTTGAGACCAAGTCATTCTTGATTTAAGAGCAGCCAGTGGGACATGTCAAAGTTTCCTTCCTCGTTATATTCAATTTTGAGATAGAATTCTTGATCCAACTTGAAGATACTCCTCCATTGCTTGTCAAGGCTATCCTCTGTAGAAAGTGAGTTGACCATTAAGAATTTGTCATCAAAGATAAGGTGGCACTGTGGGCTGATCTTTCCAGCAGTCACATTGAGCACTAGCGGTATCAGCAACAAGTGGACGTGAGAAATTCCAACAAACATCCCATGCCGTGTCCGATGAAGTCACTTTAGTAGCTTCTTTCAAGAACTTATACTGAACACCCCCAACCATGGACTTCTTGCACATCATTATGAGTTCTATGAGACTGCGATCAAAACCCATTTGGATAGAAGTCAGCATCAATTTGTAGCATGCAATTGAAGATGTAATTGGTAGCCGTTGGCCTAGTCTGATCAAAGCAAGCACTGGCCAAAAGTACGCTGTGTGGATTGTATTTGCTCAAGCCCATTATGCAATGGCCTTCATATTGTGTTCTCTAATATTATTTTGATGCTGGGCACCGATGCCGCTGGAGCTATATTTGCCCAAGAGCATCACAATTGTCCTTAACCTCTTTTGCTGTTAAGATGACATTGGTTGAATGATATTCTTTGATCCCAAAGCATTTGTGACTAGCAGGCTGTTCAAGCTTGTGTTTGCTCTGCACTGTTTTTGTTGCCGTTGGGCAAAAGTTGAAGACTTTCTCGTAGCATGATCAACAACTCAGGTACCTTGTTTTTCCTGACCATAGGTATGGTTCAGTTGACTGTGAACTGTAAAAATATAGTGATCAGCTGAGACATAATCATCACACTAAGTGTGCCCCTTTTACAATGTGTGCTTGCTCTTATCCCCATTTGCTCACTTTGCTAGTGTTTGAAATGCACCTATATATGTCATATCATTGTTGCCATGAGATTCGTGGCAACAACCAGCTGAGCAAGTAGTAGCCTTGGGTGATAAGCATGTAGTACATTGAAGCTTTGAAACGGACCAAGAGACAGTGTTCTTCTTCCTCATAGGCATAGGAATAAATGGCCATTGGTGAGAAGCATTCTCATCTTTATTTTCTGTGGGCCGTTTTGTTGTACGCATCAGGGGTTGAAGACAAGCAACTGGAGCATACAAAAGGTGAGATTGTGCCACAAAAGAAGCTTCCTCTGGGGGGCTGATAGGTTAGCATTGTTTTTGCCAAGCAAATCTTTTGGACAGCATAGGCAACAGTATTGTCATCAGGGATATGCAATGTCTTGTGCCAGGTGCTCTCATCCTCTTATTCATTTTTGTCTATCTTCAGCAACGACAAATTACTACCTAAGCATTGTGCTTGAAGGTCAACATCATTGTCAAGGCAGACAACTAGATCTGCAGCAGTTTGCACAGGCTTTGCTGTAGTTCCTGTTGGAACAACCATAGCTAGCAACACCTGTAGACTCAACAGCTGTACTTTTATAGTTGGATATGATATCCTGGCAGGTCCAGGTTGACAATATTAATGGTTTAATCTCATACTTTTCACCATACAACACCCTTTCCTATAACTGTGTTCAATTTGGAAAGGTATTTGATCTCAACCTTGCTGCCTTGCTACCAAAGAAAATCTTCTTGACGTGGAGTGATCTAGACTGACACATCTGAGTTGATAATGAGAGGAATACCATTCCATTCACTGCTGGTGTATAATTGTGGTAGATCCAAAGCAAGTACCAGGGCTGTTCCCATCAGCATGACAGGTAGAATTTTTTATCAGAATTGTTATGTAGGCATGAATTGTCAAGGTGAACAGTACTTAACTGTATGCTGCCTCCCGTGGGAAATTTCCCACTAATGATATTCCCAATGTCCAAGTGATCAATCGAGTCCACAAAGGTAGAGATGAGCATCCACTGGCAGTGGTCATCTTGTGCTTCCTAAGACATTGGTGGTATAACGCCCATCTCTTCATCAACTGAAGATGCAATGAGTTTGTCATTATCTTCTTCCCACACTCCAAGCATCCAATGTGGCTCTAATTCTCATGGATTCCCAAGTTTCAATAGAGGAAGTGGTTCTGGGGGAGTCAGTGGGCGCTTCGGTTGGTGCCACTGGCAGCTGCGTTTATGAAAGGATTGCAGTTGCTCATCAGGCGTACATATCCATCATTGCAAACACCAAGAGACCATCTTGGATGGTTTGAAGCTTCTGCAATCTTTGTCAACAAAGCTTGACGATAATATCAATTCATCAATATGAGATTGTCATTACAGATGCCTTGGCAGATATATTGCAAAATTGGTGTGTAGGGGCTCTGATTATAGTGTAACAACTTGCTTTGGTTTGGGTGATTAACTCTTCATCCGTGAGGTCAATTGACTATTGGAGAAACTATCTTTGGATCCCAAAGCATAGCTCTCCTTCTGAGGAGAACAATTTGTATTCAACAGTGAGGGGAGCTTGGTGCCGCCATTTGACATCTCATCAGCCGTCAGTCTTTCTTTCCACCAAAGTTTGTATGTGCTGTAAACTAGAATAAAGGTGCCAGAGCAAACAACAAAAAGCAGGACAGGAAAATCTCCACAAACAAGCCAGTGCATCAAAGACATTGATGTGGTTGGGTGTATCTGCCTGCTGTTCTTTGGTTTAGCATGGCCACACTTCTTCTTGACACAATAGATGTAACCATACGCTCATTGTTGTCTATGGTAGGAACAGGGTCACACCACCGTGAGAACTTCTCACAAGGGCAAATTTGATCAAATATGTCTCCACAAATTAAAACGGTCAATTGTAATGTTCAAAATGAGAGGCACAGATATGTGAAGCCTTTGGATATAGTATCCTTGGCGAATGCAAAAATCAATTCAAAAAAAGTTATATCAAAATAAGAGGGGTAGGACCAATGGGGTCAAAATCATTCCAACTAGCATCCAAGAAGGGTCCAAATGCAAAACCAAGACCAGAAGTTTGGGTACTAGTACCAATATCTATATTATGTTTGGTAGTTTTTNTGTCCCTTCTCATCACAGGTATGGCATGTAATGTAACATCTTATACCCACTCGTGAAAGGGCTTCTGATCAGCTAATGTTAACTTATCAGTCATGATGGTAGCACAAAAGGGAGCACTCTTGTCAAAATAAGAGGGGTAGGACCAATGGGGTCAAAATCATTCCAACTAGCATCCAAGAAGGGTCCAAATGCAAAACCAAGACCAGAAGTTTGGGTACTAGTACCAATATCTATATTATGTTTGGTAGTTTTTTTGTAAAAAAGGAAGCATTCATAGAGATCACACAGTTAGCAGCCTACTCATTCAGCGTGCTGAAGATGCAAGCAACATTTGCCGCTACTCCTTATTTGGATGCATAGCTATCCAAATCATTTCCATCAGATGCATTATCCATAACGGAGGGAGTATCCTTGCTCTCACCCTTGCTTGATATCTCTTTTTGGAGCTGACTCAGGGTAGTTTTATGAGCTTGTTCAAATCACCTTGTAGTACGCTCATAATCACAATCCTTTTTTCTCAAGATGTTTGGTACCTCCACATTGACTGTCCTGTCTGCAAGGAGATTTGCCCTTTGACTCTGGGCAATCTCTTTCAAGATGTCCCTTCTCATCACAGCTATGGCATGTAATGTAACATCTTATACCCACTCGTGAAAGGGCTTCTGATCAGCTAATGTCAACTTATCAGTCATGATGGTAGCACAAAAGGCAGCACCCTTGTAGCTTGCACCATTCCATTGGCTGTTCAAAGATAATTGAACAAAGCATCAATCAAGATCCTCAAGCACACTGAAGATTTTGGTTCGAGAGAGCTACCTTCTCGTCCGCCAATAGATTACATGACCAAAGAATGTTCATACGCGGTCGGGGTGGTAAAGAGAGATTAGAACTCTTTACTGGCAGCTTGTAAAAAATCTTGAAGGGTGCACTAAAGTGAGTTATCTTTAAGGACTTGGACCAAAGCTAGAGCTTGACATATTGCTCTAACCTTAGAAGCACTCAGAGTGACATTCTGACCATCAAGGGATCAAATATCCCAAAGGCAAATCCAGTTTTGTAGTGCATTGAGAGCTTTGACCAACTTTCACAACAATATGCACAACAGGCTCTCCACAAAGACAAGAGCTCATCACCTTTTTGCATGTAGATCTTACATAAAAGGTGCTCATAACCTTTAGGAACTCAGTGCATGTGATCAAGTAACCTCAAGTAGTTGTGTAAGTTGTAGATCTAAGATGATGAGGACTCTAGGTATTGGTGCCTGTCTCTCTATGAGCTCAAAACAACTCAAAATAGGGCCCAAACTGTTTAGTCACCAGGTAACCTGTATTGGGAAAACAAGCTGACTCAAACAGTCTCAACATTCTATTTTTGACACAAGAGGTCACATTTCTCTTTTATTATACCCCGGCAAATTCCTTACCGATTATACCATCTGTGTTAGTACATATACATACTTATGTCCTCCTCTGGCTTGGAATTCCACCTGGGTAGAGCAAATAATTTTGACACTTGCCAGGTTAGAACCAGTGGCCTCAGATATAAACCCTCCATAGTAGATCACGTTGGCTCTGGGACTTTAGGGGTTAGAGTAGGCCTGTATGACTTTACATTTCGGGCCGCAAGCTCAGTTCCTGCTAGGCTTAGTTGCCGCTTTTGTGGGCTCATCGTGTACAATCACCTGCCCTCATATGGCTTGACTACCACTGTTTATCATGCACAACCATATTGTAACACACCACCGTAGTCCTGATTAGGGCACTCCCAGGGGGTCATTGGAGTGTAGGTCAAGGTCCCAGTGCCACAACCACCAAGTCCAGTCAAATAAAGAATCCAATACCTTTTTGTTTTTATTTTTGACCACTTGGATTTTCCCCTTGGGCATCCATTACGCTGGTGCATATACAACCAGACTATCAGAATCAGAGCGTGGGGCACTTCTGGGATATTGTGCTGACCTCTTGTCAAATATAAGAGGGCCGGTAATGGTGGGATTTGTCTCCACTGCCCAATTTTCATTAGGCTGAACACTAACCACATCGTCACAAACCGTGTTTGTTCCTCTTGTCAAATCAAGTTAGGAGAGGAATAATAAAGTTGGTATGGGATTTTGTTCTTGGTGACATTTGTTGTTAGTTGCATTGTTTATTATATTTAGTTGGATATTTGATTTAAATTCTTGACGTTATATGGCTCCTATCCTCCTATCAGGTTGATGTGGGGGTGTTGTTTTAGAGAGGACCCTTTCAAGGGTCTACAATTTTCTGTTTGTCTCCTTCTACTCTCTGTTGTTGGGGAGGATTTCTGTCGTGCAGGATGTTGTGTACTTATTTGTTCTGATTTCAAGCATGTTGTTGTCTGTTGGGAGACTACATGATTGTTTCTTTCTTTGCGTTTGAGTTCCATCAAAATAGTGTTTGAATTAGCTTTCATTTGTTGAGAGGCTCAAATCTGTTTCAGTTTCTTTACTTTTTCTGAATATTCTTTCCCACCTTCATGAATGTTGCCAACCCTTTTCCTTTATCTTTGTTTGCTAATTTCTTGATCACAAGTTTTAAGAGTTGGTTGGTTTAGCCGTCAAATGTGTTGGAAACAGGTGGTTGGAAATAAAACTTGGGAGGACAAGGAGTTTTGGATTGGGGTTTTCTCTGTTGGTGATTCTCTCTTCTGGCTTCTTTCATCTACAGTTGCATTTATGATTTCTGCCAGTTCAAGCACATTTACTTTCTTGTTTTTAGGTATGTTTCTTTGTCTATCTCACGAGGACGAGGCGTTGCCCTATGTTCTTCCACTGGAGGGCTACGGTTTCCAGTCCAACGGCATCAAGATAGTGGTTACTTTGTCCTTTTTTCTGAACACTATGACTATGGATAGGATGTTTCCTTTAGTGTGGGAACTGGTTGAGATTATGTCAATTTCCAATAGAGTGGGAGGTTTTGGATATGAGGTCTTCATTTGGTTTGGCATCATTTTTAGGGCTTTGGGGGGGAGTTTTGGTCCACATACTTATTTTCATCAGGAGGTTGCAGTTGGTGTTAGAAAATATTTAAGGAAAAGGTCCTCGGATTCTTCTTCTCAAGTGTTGTCATTGCATTGAGATTCTTTACTGATAGCTGGGATAGTTTGATTAGTTGATAATTTGAGGAGGGGTCTTGTTGTTCTGTGATGATTAGGGAGGTAATGCTGCTCGGTTGATTTGTGCTTTAATATTTGTAAAGAGATGAGTACCTCTTTTTTATACTTGTCTTTGAATTCATCTAGTTTGGTATTAATGAGGTCATTTGTACGGGCATACTCAATTATGTGGGATTGAAAACCTTAGCAAAGATTGGCGTACTGTGTGTCAGAATTTTCGGAGAAAATTCTTGCGTGACTGGATGCTTGCACAAACTTGGTGACCTTTTGTCCTGCAAATCTACTAGTTTTTGGATGCGTCACATATCAACGTGATGTGCTGTGCGAAATATCAATATATGTCTATTTTTGTGTTTTTTTGCATTGTAGACAAGGTTGCTAATTACTTCTCTGTGTATGTGGGGTGTACACTTCAGTAGAATTGGCAGGTCACTATGTGGTAGGAATACAAGATCTTTTTGTATCTGATATGATTATTGTTTGTCTATGGTTGTCTCTCTTTTGTTTTAGTGAGTTCAGTATTTTGATGGTTTTTGTGGAATATTGATGTACATTTGGCCTATTGTTAGGTTTTCTGTAAGAGGTCTCTGAAGTCCAACTAGGATGGGTATGGGACACTATATTTTTCTACTTTGGAGTAGTTATCGAGTTGTTCCCTCATGGTGTAAAGCATTTTTGTTGAGGCGGTCTATCATGTGCTGCTGTGTTCTTGCTAATTGGTTCTTCATTTTCTTTTGTTAGTTCCACCGGTTTGCCAGTTTATTGTGGTTGAGGAAGTGTTTGTATCCAGATTTTATTTTTGAGGTGTATGCTTGTAACAGTTTGAAGCTATAGTTCATTGTTCTTTGTGGAGCTAGGATATGTTGGTTGTATGATTTTCTTTTCTTCTGATGGGATGTCACCTTTGTTGCTTTCTGCCTCAAAACCTTGTGTCAGGTGCCCTGTGTGCCAGAGGGTGCTTGGGATTTTCATTGTCGTTGGGGTTAGATTGCCCGGTTTGCCTGTGTGTTTATTATCGTCCTTTTTGGAGGGCATTAGTGTACCCTCTGAAGGATTTGGTTGGTGTTTTCTCTCTCTGAACAAGTAGGTCTAGATTTGCTGCTGCTGTATCTGCTGGGTTTGTCATGGGCTCTTTTATTATTTTTGGGATTGTGATGGGTGGGGTTTTGCCTTCTGTTGTGAAGATGTTTTTTGTGAATTCTTGGGTTGGTGGTGAGTTGTTTTTGCTGTCTTTCAATTTTACTAGGGCTTCTTGGGTTCCAACTAGTCTTTTTTGTTGCTATTTTCTTTATGAGTTAGCGAGGATTGTCAGGGTTTAATGGAGGAGATCAAGAGGGATATTCAAGTTGCTGTTCATGTTGATGTTTTGTTCCATTTGTATATTTCATATGAAATGTTGCACATTGTTCTCTTTTTGGGATAAAATATTGTTGTAGATTTTGTTGATGTTGTTGTCTTGTTGATCTAACCTGTTTGACCTTCTTGGGGTTCTTCTCAATTGTCCAGAGCGTCAAATTGTGTGAGGAGGGGGTGATAGGAGAGGTGATATGAGGTTCATCCTGGGCGGTAGTCATTGTTGGCTGTATGGTTGTTTGTTGCCTCTTCAATGATTTTTCCAGAAAGTTGTCTTCTCCTGCCAGGGTTATGTCGAGTAGTCCCCCCCTAGGAACCCTATCAAGGGTCTCTGGATTGTTGTCTTCCTTTGTTCTTTTTGTTTTGCTGGATTGGTAGTGTGTAAGTTGTTGTGAACTTGTCTGTTCTAGATTTTGAGTCTATCGTCATCTATCAGTAGAGCATAGGAGTTTGCTTTTTTGGAGGATTGGGGTCTTGTTTGTCAATGACTTGGCTCTGAGTTCAGTTTTTTGTTGCTTTGTCTGACCTTTCTTCATTGTCCTCTATCAAGTTTATAAGTTCTCTTTCTTCATCTTTGCTTGTTCTTTTGATTACCAACTTAAGGAGTTGGTTGGTTGAGTTGTCAACATTATTGGGGAGGAAACAGTTAGTTATCAAGCTTGCAAGGAAGATAGAGTTTGGGATATGGGCTTTCTTAGTTGGGGCTTGTCTACTGGGGTTTCGGTCTAAGACGGGTTTTTTGTTAATTCTTCTACATTGTGAATGTGTATTTTCCTTGATTTTAAGAAGGCTTCTTTGATTATCTCATATATTGCTGCTTTTTGCTTTAGTCCATGGATGGCGACGGTTTTTGATCTGATGAGGGGGAGGGAGGGAGGGAGGGAGAGAGCTGCCTTGCCATTTTGCCCAAGGCAATAGTTGAAGCCATAATATTTCCTGGTGCTTGTGAGATGGTTGTGATTTTGTTGATTTTGAAAAGGGTGGGGATGATCTTCGGAATGAGGTCTTTGTTCAATGCGGTGTCTTTTCTCACGCCCCTCGGGGGAGGTGTCTTAGCCCAGGTGGTGATTTTGATTGTACAGTTGTCTTTGGTATTGACATTATGTCCCAGGGAAAGGTCCTTGGTTTCTTTTTCTCTAGTGTTTTTGTTGTCTTTGGATTCTTTGTCTATCACTGGGTTAGATTTAGCCAAAATGATGATTGAAGGCATGCTTTCTAGTTGTTTTGTCATTAACAGGGTAGTTCTGTTGGTTGGTTGGTTGATGATTTTAAAATTGCAAAGAGATGAGATCTTGTTTTTATGCTTGTCTTGTGTTTGTCAGTTTGAGGATTAAGGATGTCTTCAAGTGAGCTTGCTCAATTTTGTTGGATTAAAAACCTTAACAAGAATTGATGTGCTCCATGTCAGAATTTTTAACGGAAGTCTGACATGACTAAAGGGAGCCGATGATGACAGAACGGCAGCCCTCTATGGAGACATTGCCCCACATGGAGCCCTAACATGCCCTCTGCTCCTTCTGCAAGAGGGAGACTGCCACCGCCAAGATGCAGCTCGAGATCAACCTTATAATCCAGAGCATGGTGGAGGCGAATCAGAGGGCAGACGAGGGGACCAATGTGGCGTCAAGGACAGTGGGGGGCAGGGAGTTCTGCTGCAGGAGTGGGCGCTAGCGGGCATAGAGAGCAAGATTTACTCGCTCCTACACAGGGGGGCCCGCCCGCTGCCCATCAGGATTATTCTCTGAGGACACGGCAACAATCCCAGAAACACACCCGACAATCAAAAAGAGGAAGAGGAACTGGAGGGCAGTGTTTACAACCCCAAACGATGCATTTAAGAAGAGGATGAAGAATGACACGACAATCAAAAAGAGGAAGGAAAGCAGGAGGGCGGCGTTTGCGACCTTTGATGATACATTTGAGAAGGGGGTGGAGAACAAGGCTATGTGCAATGATCCATACAGTAGAGACCTCTTCTGGAAGTGAAATGCTACAAAGGAGATGGAGACGCTGACAGTGATTGTGACTTTGGCAATGATGTGGATGGGGATTAGAAGAAACATTGTAATAGTACCTAGTATATCTATCAATCATGTTATTGAACTGCTATAGATATTTATGATTAATAAGCACCTTAGGACTAAGCGTTCCTTCATTCACTTTTATTTTTTCTTTCCTTCAGTGAAATGGTATCATACAAAAAGGAATTCCTGATCTTTCCTTTCCTGTTTGAAGAATTTCCCTGAAAGTCCTTCATTCCCTGGGATTTCCTTCCTCAAAGCTTTGATGGAAAGGAAACGGAGGAAAAGGAATTTGATTCCTGAAACTGCACATGGATGCTTTAAGAAACAGCTTCAATGGAAAGTATCACCTCAAACAGTTCCAAGTAAATGCTGAGGAAACTACAAACAAGGAGTAGGAAAAGAATGATCAAATTGATGAGCCTGTCAACAATATCAAAACAGTATAAATTTCACTCTCAATCATTCTTGGTGATATTGTGACATGAAAGGTATCTCACTTGTGTAACTCCTTGAGTGAGGAGTTATCAAAGAACCTCAGGTGATTATTCTGTAGCCTCCATACCCATCAAGCCCATTTCCCCATGCATCATATGCCCCTAAATTATAGGACAGCACACAAGAGCTTCTGGGTATTAATGGTGATGCCGCATTGGAGAATTTGTTTGTCAGCACTGTAGATGGGGGGGTCTGTATGGGCAAAGAAGGAAATCAGTAGAGCTAGTAGAGATGCAAGTTCATGGAAACGTCCTTGTGACTGTTATTGCATAGTCCATATCCCTCTCCTCCCTTGCATTGCTCCTTGTTGTCTTCCAGTGAGGATGGCTGATCACAGCATGATTCAGCTTGGGATTGGCGTTCAATGGTGTTCATGTCTACAATGGAAACAACAGTGGGTCAATCACCTGTATCAGGATGAAGAACCCGAACTGCAGTTCAGAGCATGAACTTTATTGTAACAGCACCAAGTGGGTGTCCTTGGTTCACTAGCTAACTATCCTCCAAGAGTGAATGCACCAGTTGTCTTTATTGTCCTCTTGTGGTGATGATCCTGTGGTGTCCACTTTACCAGGAAACTGGTCAACTCATGGCTGCCCAGACAACAAAGAACATGATGCCACTATTGTTGCCCGTGGCAATGGAGTACCTTTCCCCGCCGGCAATCAAATTGCTGCTTTTAACAGCATAGAAGCTAAATGGTTTCTTGCGCTTGATTTTTTCAAACGGTATACACACGTGGCTCATTCACCAGAACAAAACATCGCCCTCAATTTAAAACCTAGACCGATATAACATGTGTATCCTTCAAGATATTGGGCGCGCGAAGTTATTTTTGGTGGCGCTGTTGTATGGTTCATCTACGCTTAACCCAAGTGACGGTATGGTTGTGTTGTATGTTGTATGAGATCGCTGCCTTGCCCAAAATAATGCAT
>JALLOY010000225.1:0-14301 GCA_036939835.1 Thalassiosira delicatula
CCCATAAGTGGTCTTATAAAACCCAAGGTCCCAGAAGTGGTTTTACACTTGTACTTAGGTACCTAGCAGCAGATTAACGCTGACGCTAATGATCGCAATTTTATTCTCCATGAGATCTGCAGTCACCTCTCGCGTTCTTCTACTCCTTTGTGCAATCAAACATTTTTCATCGGCGGCATCGGTAGATCCAAAGCCATGGAAGCAATGGAAATGTGACGACCTCACACCCGACCTATGCGACGATTTGCAAGTTGAATCCGGCACCCTCGTCATACGATCCATCCCCGTCAAATATTGGAGATACAACCGGGCGAAACGATCCGCTGAACCCACTATATCCGTCCCAATAATCGCCGTCCATGGAGGACCATCGTGGCCGCACAATTACATGCTGCCTCTGAAGCAATTGGCATGTCGGGGTTCGGAGGTGATCTTCTACGACCAAGCGGGCTGCGGGGAATCCGTGCTCGAAAAGGGTCGATCGGTCTCGCCGTCCGATCACCCCCACCTGTTGGACGCAGCGTATTACGCCGAGGAGGAACTGCCCGCGCTCATCGACCATTGGCGCCTGGACGCCTACCACGTACTGGGCAGCAGCTGGGGGACGATGCTGACGCAGCTCTTCGCCCTGAATGCCAAACATATCACCCGTGGACGTTTGCGGTCGCTCGTTCTCTCGGGACCCCTCTCCGACGCGCAGAACTACGCCAGGGCTCAATGGGATCCGGAGGAAGGCAACCTCGGTTCGCTGCCTCCCTTCGTGCAGAGTCGAATACGTTCGTTGCAGACGCGGGAATCGTACGACTCGGCGGAATACTCAGCGATCGGCGACGTGCTAGCAACATTCTTCACGCTGCGAACGGCCCCCGCCCCGGATTGCTTCACCGATTCGGAAGGGGGGTTGAACGAGCAAGTTTACGTTGGTATGCAAGTTCCTTCGGAGTTCGCGATCAGCGGCGTGTTGGGCGATTTCAATGTCACGGCGCGATTGCACGAAATACATGTTCCCGTGCTGCTGACGCACGGAAAGTTTGATACCATGAGGCCGTCGATCGTTAAGACGATGCAGGAGCAGATGAAATTGTCGGAGCGGGTACTGTTGCCACATTCGGGCCACGTGTCCATGATTGACGATGCTGGAATGATGAATGATGTTGTTGCTGATTTTTTGCAGCGAGTGGAGAGGGCCGCAAATGGAGATAGGCCGAATCATTTTCTAACAAAAGGGGGCGATGAGGAGATAACAACAGTTGTTCATCCGTTGACAACATCTTGGAACAATGTAATAATTGCATCTGTTGCTGGAGTAGTTGGAGTAGTTATTGGGAGGATGTATGGGAATGCAAATAGTGGAGGGTATTCACGAGTGTAAAACATGGAGGTGCATACTCTATCAACTTAATACTAGCTCCTACCATATCCCCGGCAAGTCGCTTTCTCGTGAGGGTTGACGTCTTCAAGGTTACGTTCTCTGTTTCATGTGCGGCGGTAGGGGCAGAAGGGATTGCCTCTTTTGCTCGAAAGATGGGCAGGGCCAGAAGATTGGGAGAGGCTTCTGTGGTACATCTTGTTGCAGGTCTCACATCGTACATCACATTAATTAAACACAATCACATCCAGAGATACACAACCGTCCAACAACAAAGCGACAACTTCGCTCAAGCGAATAACCTCCTTGGTTTGAATACGAATGTGGCAACTCCGTCAGTTTGTAACAGGAAAAGAGGGACGACTCGTCAAAAGGCAGCATCAAGGGTGTTAGAAGACGATTTGAATTTGACAACGGATGAGACTCTTCCACAAGCAGAATGCAAGATTGGCGGAGATCATACGACTCATCTGCTTTGATCATAGATGTGTACGGAGACGAATCCAAGTATACTTGGCGACAGGTAAGGCAGTCGACAACGTATCAGATATTCCACCCTGCGGTGTTGCATGTCCTATTTGCACTGGTTCCTGGGGCACATTGTTTCTCCCCGTTTCTTGTGTTGAATTGACAAAGTGGCTTTCTGACCCAAATATTCAGGAGCAGTTCCCATGCAAAGCCACTTACAACAATATTATGCCGATGATTTGGACACCAAAGAATAAGGAACGTGCAACGCTGGATCAGTTTTGGATCAATTCAATATACGACTTGAAACGCGGGTTTATCGTTGCATAAGTACAATTTGCAGGCTTTCATAATGCAACTGGTCTCTGCAAAGATGATAGAAACCCAGAGAAATGGTGATCAATTGATGTGCGTCATATGCCAAGATAGATGCGGCCACAAGTGGGAATGGTGGTATAAATGTGATGATCATGGGAAAGGTATTCCTTTAATTAAGCGTACTAAGCATTATTACAAATTGTAGTTTATTCTAATAAGACAATTTATCACTGAAGTTTGACATAGTTAATTGAGACCAAGGGCTCTGGCCACTCACCATTTCGCACTTTAGTATGACGCCCGACGCTTTCATTACATTGTGAGACGCAACGGCACCATTGAGGCGCCACTTTCTGCACACATGTTTCTTTATGGGCTCACGGCTCAAAGGAATGTCATCTGATTGAAGCCTTTTGGCGCCAATGGGCCACAAATCATCAATCATAAAACGATTGAACCCATTTTTTTTTGAAAATATATTGCCAGTGTTCTGTTTGTTGGTACCACCTTCCTTGGGCTCATTGTCAATGGGAGCAACATCTAGACTTTCAACGCTGCATTGAATTCTGTTGTCATCTAAAATCACGGTGATGGCGTCGCCGTTGCCAGCCGTATCACTGGTGTTGATTAGGCTATCCCCGACTGGATCATCACTCTCCTCGTTACAGTTGTTTTCACTATTTTTCTTCTTTGGTGAGACCTCGTCCAGGATTTGACCCGCACTGGTCAGCATTAAAAGATAGAATCATTTTTGTAGTCACTCATTTGTGACTTCAATTGATTGTTGACAAGGATAATAGTCAGGTTGTCCCTCAACAAAATGACTCAGCTCAACAAAAATGTACTACCAGGAACTTCACTGATGGTACCCATTCTCAAAAACACCTTGTAAATGAGACAACGCTCTATCTGGATGGACGGGCTAGCGCCTTTGAAAAAAAAAATTGTTTTCCTTGTCAACAAATGCTGTAACTGCCAACACATGTTGCTTGTACATGATAGTAGGACCAATATAACTGCTCTGTCTTGCAATTGAATCAAGGGTTCCAACCTTGGGAAATTGCGACATGTATCTATTTGCCAGCTCTAAACATCCATTCATTGCAACTTCTGACTTTCCCGTCAAACTGTGATACTCTCTCACTGTGTAGTTGTGACACGGCTCCTCTGAGCGATGGTAGGGTACCTTTTCCAATAACTGCTCCAATTGACGCCAGTGGTGTTCCAGATGCCGGTGTTGGTGGAGCACTCTCCAAACGGAGCTGAACCACTTATAATTATAACCAAGTTCAATTGCCACTGGGTTGCCAAGCCTGTACGGCTTTATAAATAGGAATAAATCCCTAGGCATGTGAACAAAGAACAAACACATCTTCAACCAGTTGTCGTCACAATGTTTTAATTCCCCAAGCCAGACAGGAAAGGAGTGTGGCAAGTGAGAAACGATATTGGTGTCGCTCTCATCAAGTACCCCACTGTTTCCAAATTCACCATGAAGAGTCATTAGATTGTTTGATACATATGCTTGTATTAGTACAACAATCAATTCCTCATCAACAAACATGACCAACCGACTTCCCTGGTAGAAACTTTTACAATCGTCCTTCCAGATTTTTCAACCAAGAAGCAATTTCATTGGTTACAAAACCCCGTCCCAGAACACAGTCGTTAATTACTGCAACATTGTCAAGCCGGCATGCCAGTCTCCTGTGTATAAGCATTGGGATTATTGAGTAGAAATACAACATCTAGGAATAATGCCAACCCCAGAGACATTTTACACTCACCTTGAATAATCATGATGGTAGATCATGCTTTTTCAAAAACATCAGCCTGACCGCTCTTGTTTTGCTGAGAAACATTCGTCTGTTGACCAGATCCATGGCCATCTTGTCAATGTTATCTATAGCCTTTGTGTCTCCAAACATATAGCATTGCTTTGGTTTGAAATCATCAGATAGCGCATACGATCCATCAATTCTCTACAAGCATACTAGACTCAAGCATTAAGAAAGTGTGACAGTGCTACATTCCCTGGACGCTATCTTGTCGATTTCAACAAGCCCCATCTGCATATAGCTACAAAGTGTATCATTGTCTGCCTCCAGATTCCATTTTGTCACAGTGTCACGCTGAAAGGTCTTTGCTGAGACGAACAACCTCACAACATTGCTCTTCTGACAAACTGTAACAATTTGAAAATCTTGGTCTTGTTAATGCTTGGAGGTGTGGCTTCAAATAGTTCCAAACATGGCAACTCATCACTGTGAAAGACACGGTTGCAACAAGATCATCCATGCATTGATTGATACAAATACCTGTGGAATCTGGTGTAAGTATCATAAACTGGTGCTGCTGACAACTGTCAATGTTGCATTAGGAATTTGGAAAGGATTTCCATGGAAGTAGGTTGTATTAAGGCATGAGGTGTAGCAATGGATATGACTGGTGATTCAAATACATAATTGGCGTAGAAAACGAGTCAGACAACATTTTGTGTACCAATAAATCATGAGCGCCATCATATTTGTTCCCCCAAACTGGCTGCCAGGTCTGCCTCTTTGCTGATGTAACAATGATTGGCCCTCCATGTAAATATCTATGCAAAAGGTAAGGACATTGAGCCTGGGGGGAAAGTCTGTCTGACAAACTAGCAAGTCTTTTGTCAAGGTGACTAGTGCGCCGCCTCTTGTAGATGGACTACAGAGAATGCCCCAGTAGTCCGTCACCCCTAGTGCAACACAGCCAACTCCCCATCCATAGAAGGTAATTGACTGAATCATCAATCACCACATCATCTCCCACGGGTTCTGCTTTTGTTTCTATACAAAAATCTGTTACAAAACCTGTCTTGTTTTCAAGCGCCAAACCTTCTTGTTCCCGTGGTGTTTATTCCCATTGATATTGTGGAGACTGCAAAATGCCTCCAGAAACACAACATGTCACACCCAGCAAGATCAACAAACCCATCAAATACTTGGACCAGTATGGTGCTCATATTATGGTTGTTCATGTTGACCTCAACCTTGGAGATGTACCAAAAGAATACCTTGTCAAGCATTCAAAAGAAGGTAGAGCACTTCTCTGTCTCAGTGAAAGTAATAAGTTCATCTTGCTCATGTGCCGACTTTACCTCCACCTCTCTGAGTTCGATTAACCTATTTTGATACTTGATCAATAGCAATAGCAAGCTGCTTGCACGTTCATCCCCAAATGTCTCTCTTGCCGGTTCTCTACACACCTGACGCAGTAGTCCAAGCAGCAACCGTTGTCAAAAGATGTGGCTGTAAATACGCACTTTATCCTTTGGAGGACCAAAGAGTAATACATCACCAGCCAGGGTGATAACTGACTTCCACGTGAACGGCAAACATTTATCTGAGTCTTCCAATGAAACAGCAAACCCCTGACCGCCATTGTATTTCCCTTCACAATGATTTAAGCAGCATCATCCCTGAGACGGCAGCAATGTGGTACTCAGCAGATGACACGTGGACACGCATGACAATATATTTGGTTCTAGCTAGCATTTTTGTGTGCCCCCCCCCCCCGTGTTGGTAGTTTGCTGTATCTTTGCTGCTGCCTCTGGTACTCCTGAGATTATGTTATCGAAGGCGTGTTTGTACTTCCTGAAGTATATGACAAACAAATCACCCTCCGTTATTTTGAGTGAATCCTCCCAGTGCATTCTTGGCAGGCGACAGTGGTCAGTTGTCTTCATCTGACAAGCGCCTTTGTCAAAAAGTATGCCGTTGCCGGTGCAAGAATGGAGTCCTGTGCCAATTGGCATATCATTAACTCCCTTTGCAGTGAATTTGTTGCTGTAATCCTGATCTCATTTGTTTGCTGAACCGCTTGTCCCACTGTGTGAAGGCATCGTCATGTAGCAGTGCTGCCGGTGAATTCAACTCCTTAGCAATCACCTTGCCCATCGATGCAGGGTGTTAACAATCACCGGTGTGTACTTCTTGCCGGCGGTAGATTTTGCTGTGCCATTGGTGACAGTACGCTGGCATCATTCATCTGCAATCTTTTTCCTTTTGGTCATACGTTTCTTGAGTTTATCTCTCTTTGTAGCTTGTTGCACACTGGATTCAGCCTTGTGTTTCCCAGCAGCAGCCTTCATTGTAGTTGTAGTGACTAGTTTCTTCTTTGCCAATGCAACGTGACTCTTGTGACTTGCATCCGCCACCTCCTCCTCCCTGATCTTGTTTGAAGTTGGACCGCTTTCTTCACGAGCAATGGCAGACACCTGTTGTTTATTTGAGAGAAGCTTTGATACACAATGGGTGGACTCGTCAATAGTGGGAGTGTTGTTGATGGGGAACAAAAGGGGATGGGCTGGCTGTGGAGGCCACGGTGTAGTTGGGTACTTAGTGTGGTGGTTGATTTTACATCGCAGGAGTAACAAACACATTCATGATCTTGTCGGAAAAATAATCAGCTTGATGTTGTTGGCTGACACAGACTGAGAAAGTTTTGCGCAGCCATTGTCATTGTCAGATGAATTAAGTTCAGGAGGAGGGACATTGTTGTATGGATTAGTGTGATTGTTGACTTATTTCTTTCAAGTGGGGGAGGACAACGGCAACTATGGTGCAAGAGTTCTCTTTGCAGCCGCCAGCAAAAAGCAGTGAGGGGCAACGGTCTAGGTGGGGGAGACCCGCCGGATGGACCGGTGAGGTCAGCAACAATGTTGGAAGAATGTGTGATCTTGCGCAAAAAATATATACCGGAAGTATGGTGAGGGTTGGTGCTATTTGTCAATGATGGCGTAGAGATTTGTTCTTTGTTTTGGATGTGCAATATGATCACTTGCCAAAAAATATTCTAGGAGGACCTTGAGTGAATACTTACTTACACCGAAATGCATCAAACAGGCTAGAGCAAAATCTTCGGTTCTGTGGTTGCAGGATTATCTTAAGATTCTGCTATAGAAGTTAGTGTGGTGCACCTACATCCAGGAGGTATAATGTGTGCTCTTCTGACAGTATTAGGTATACTCGTCATACTCGGATTACATGGAACAATGTAGAAGCCTGTAGAATGCTATGTTGGGCACCAGCTGACCACACAAGATTGAACGTGGGTGGAATATTTACATGGGTAGACACATATTGGCTATTAGGACAACAAGCAGATGGTGTTGTGGCCAGCCACTGTCATAATCTCTGAGAGAGCCACTATCTCTGGAGGATGAGGCAAAGGTGGCAAAGATCTTGATAGGCAACCTATAATTGTTGGATGGGTTGTTATCTTGTAAGGTGATGCCCACACGACTACCAAAGACATCATCGTGCAAAGGAGAATTAAGTTACCTCCTTAGGTAGCCGGGAGAAATTATTGATCCAATGGGCAATTGAAAAAAATAAGTGTGGGCGGGACAATAGTATCATTGGTGATATCCTGGTAGTGCTTTTTATACTTTGTCGGTTAGATTTTGACTAAATAAACAGTTTAGGTGGAGTACGGGTCACGGATCATTCTCTGATAAAACTGTATTGGGCTCAGGCTCTTGAGAAGTAGCCTTTTGTTGGGATATGTTCAATTTAGAACTATTCCTGCATATGTTCAGATTGGGCACTATCGCAAAACGGGAGAATTCAAGTTCTGAGAATTACTCAATGGTTGCAAATTTGAAGGTTATTTGACAAATCTACAGCGCAAGCACCTCTTGAAGGCCAAAGTTGCTTTGACAGCCTGTTTGGAGGCTGCACGGACCGTTGGGTGCAGTTGCAAGACTAAAAAGGCAAGCGCGCGGCCAAATTTAGGCACAAATAGGCATACAGCTGGGTCCGATGTTGGGGGTAAACATCCTTGGGTGACGTGGTGGGGAGTGACGACTCAGGATCAAAATGTTTGACCCGTAGGAACCACTACTTGATAGTAATGGGGAATATTTTGTGAGGGGTAATAATCTTAGAGATGATGGCGTGCATGATCCTATGTACAACCCCTCAGGATAACCGTTTAGGTAGTGGCATGGTCCAGGCCATAAATATTTGGACCAGTAACGGGGATGAAAAATGGATAGATGCAAGTGAGATTGGTCTATTTTTTGATTAAAACTCTATATTCAAAGTCAATATTGTATCGCCGTACAAACTACCTAAATTGAGTTTTTGGGCATTACTTAAGCACGGACAGTGATGGTAAGAGAATGGTGTATTCTCAACATCATTTATGTCGGGTTTTGAAACATTGAAACAGGCTTGATGGATGGAGATGTCCTTGTGAAGCATTTTTCTTTCTTTCTGATTGTATGTTGAGCTTGCAAGCTCTGGCACAAGTCGTAATATACAAATCAGAGAGATACAATGATATGGAATCCCAACAATTGGGCATATTGGTGAGACCGCTGGTAATTTTTTACAAGATTGTGTTGTTTCTCATATTTGCTCAAATCAAATTGTTATTCGGTGCACCAAAGCAACTGCAGAAAGAGTAGAAGCACTCTCACAAAGGAACAAAAGATACTTGTATTTCCTCTTTATACACAATACATTTACAATAAGTAGCCTTAGCACGCTTGGTGATGTAGTTGGAAATAATGTCAAGGAAATCAGAGGAAGAAATGATGTCTGTGGCATCATCTGATCTATGTCCATGGGAGTAGGAACTATTGGCTCTCAAGGTGGCAAAGGCAAATGGAGGTGGAGGACGTGTACCTTTTCCAGGTCAAAATCCTGTGGGCAGTGAGAATGGATATTTAGGAGGCTTGGTATATTTACATATTGCATCTTGTTTGATTAGGTAAGTTCATTTTCTTGTGCACATGCAATCAATATCAGGTGTGTCCATACAATTGTTGCTCGTCCCTTCCATTATCTGTCCTAAATGTCTCAGTTGAGGCATTGTAGGGGCATGATATCTAAGTCCCTCAATGTCATGGAGATAATATTTGATTTTCTGGTATGTTTCTACGGCACTCTACAATAGCGTCTGTAGTATGTAAAAAATGTACAAATGGCTTGCATTTGCCAAAATATAGAAAGAGCTTGCAAAAAATGAATATTATTGACCAAGGTTAGTTGTGATCAAGGTTTTTTGATGTGACAACAATCAACAATAAAATAGCCGAGCGCACTTGTAGGTATTAAAAGGTAGGAGTGGTACTACTACTTACAGTACTACTTATTATTCTTGGGTTTTTATAGATTGTACAAATCACAACATGGCCGATCAAGCCAAATGTGGTGATCAAAGGGAAGGATTCCAAAATTGTCATACCACTTGTAGATGTTCCTGTTGACTTCAAGCAACAGGGCGTCCCTAGGAGGTACTTTGTAGTTGCTTGATTCTTGTTGTGCCACAGGTCTTGTGTGAGATTGACTCCATAACCATCGTGTCTGGACCCATAATTATCCAATTGTTCCCTCATGAATATTTGTCCTTCTCTCCACCTTTATTTGTTGCCTGGGATGTGCCCAAAGCCGTCATCAAATTCAAATGCACACCTTCTGGCCCACCACTTCACCCTGGAGTACAAATTTTAATTGTTGTTGGATACATTGACCTCAAATCCATTGTAGCTTGTCTGATAATAGGGCTCGTTTTTGTATCACATCCTTTCCTGTGGATGGCGCTTGTGGTACTCCCCCATCTCCATGATCCAGAGGAAGTCAGTGTGGGTGGGATCCTGCTTGCAAGTGTCCTCTGACATGACAACCAACCTCATCTCCCGTTGTCCATTGATGTACAACTTGTACCCAAATACCTCCTCCTCTTCCTTTGGTTTTGGTATATAGACCACGGCGTTGATCCTACCAAAGTGCCATTGTGCCTCTTGTTATTCATCTGTCAAAGGGTGGTAAAGCTTAACCATTCTTATGTGCGCGTGGCAAGTGATGCCAAAGCCGTCCCCCGGGTTGAGGCCAAGAATAAAATTGGGTTGTTTGTGTTTGGTAATCAAGGAGGTCTGCTATTCTTGCCGCCGTTCTGATTGTTTGGGAATGCTGCCCAAGTTGCTTTTTGCTCATTCATGAGGATCTCTGCATCAATGGAGTTTTCCATGTCAATCATCAGATGTCCTTGTTCTGCCATGAATTCTTCCAGCTCCCTCACCTGATAGCAGATACTCTCCTCCACATTTGGACGGTTCTGACTGGTAGTGATGATGACCAGAGGAGCGCTCCCCATCCCCACTCCCTTTGCCGCCCAATCTTGGGGTAGGGTCAACCGAACTGTTTGAAGCTTTAGGTATTGTCGCCACACCAATCATGAGGTTGAAAGACTGGATGCATGTACAAAATGGGAAAACAGCTAGTAAAATCAGGTCCTATCAACAACCTTAACTGAATACGTAATTCAAAAGTGTGACCGCTGAGCACTTATGCATCAACAACTGTTCTGGAGGGGGAACTATACCTATGCGTCTGATGCCCATGGTCTCTATATACACCCCCCAGCCTCAAATTGGTGTCATTGTGATTGGCGTCTTCACCACCTTAACATCAATCCAACCCTTGCGATTCTTGTCACAATCATACCTGGTCCTGCTTGTGCCACTGACATTGTACCAATGCTCTGTGCAATCTGCACGGGCCCCTTCACTCCACCTCCCTCCTCCCTACAGCCAACTTGCTCATTGCACCTGTTGCACTCAACAATCATATTCTTTGTTATGTCCTACACCTCCCTGACTAACTTTTGCCATTGTGTTCTTGCCAATAACTTTTGGAGTGCCCCCTCCTCAAAGTTGTGAATTAAGAATGACTCTAGGAAGATCTCCAGAGACAGCTCCTGTAAGAGAGATCTTGTGATAGCAAGGAAGAACAATTATAGGATGTAAATCCTCATTCAATTTTTTCTTTTTTGTGCCTATCACATCAAACGACACATCTACTATTGCTCTAATAGCATTGCCTTCAGTTTAGTGCAACAGTTCTCTGTGTTGAAGACCAATACCTTCCCAGCAGAGCTAATTGGTAGAGATTACCCCCAACCCATGGCTACTGGGTTAGTACTATACAGAACTTTCACAATGTTGTTGGTAGTCTAGTAATAATCAAAAGTGAGCTCATGTTTGGCTCACTAGTTGCTGCTGTTGGGCCATATTTAATGGCACCTCTCAAGGCAGTGTGTGTGGTTCCCGTTCATTTGGCAGCCACCTTGTCAAAGATATATGCAGGGACTTGCCCTCTCTTTTATTATGTGCCCCATGAATATGTACCCACAAGATATTGGATCCTTTGCACGGTTCTTTTGTCATATTGCCACCATATACCTGTGAGTTTGTGTCATCGTGTTCTTTTCCCGGCATGAACTCACCCTTCACTATATTATTGTGGTATACACTCACCTCAATTCTTTTTCCATTTTGGTGTTATGTATGGCAGTCAACTTGTCAACACTGACTGGACCAGATTTGTCATGATTAATATTCATAATGATATTACGGAAGTGTCAAAACTTTGATCTGTCAAGCGTACTCATGAAGAAGTCACTAATCATCTCACCAGTTGGATAGTGTACAGTGATAATGTGCCCCCGCGGTTGCACAGCAGTTATGGAGAAGTGTCTCATAGTCATGTGCCTTGTCCCCTTGCTGTTTCATCCTTGTTGGTTTGTTTCCAGCATTTTTGAACTCCTGATACAACACTGATGGCTTGAGCGGATATTGCTTGGCGCAAAGGAAATAGTGGGTCCACCAAATGGCTGATATGTTGCCATGCTCAGGCACCACTTTTGCCTATGTTCAACTTGTGGTCTTTATATTCTTCCCTCTTGATGATCCCTCAATCATTCCTCATCTGAATGTCATATACCCTCCGGTATGGTTCTTCATATCATCGTGCACAGCAAATACACCATCAATAAACCAATAGTATTAGTCAAGGTAAGATGCTTCTATGGTGAGTCATAGGAGTTTGATCAGATGGATGTATTTGATTGCCCTAGTTATATTTTTATAATTGTCTTTGTTAGGCTCCTGTACTCTCTTGGAGAGGAACAACACAGCGGTCATCAGATCTGGTCTTCCTCTTTGTGCCACAAACAGCATCTGTACTGTCACGTGTTGGAACAGTTCTGCCCTCTCTTCATCCAACTTGACCACATTGTCACAAGACTGAAGGAGATGGTTGGCTGCTGGTGTGGATGCAGTGCCATCTATGTAATTTGGTAGGTCCTTCAGCATTTTGTGCAGGTAAGCCTCCATGTTCACTGTGAATTTGCTGTACTGGGAGAAGTCCAGTGCCATACCAAAATATTTGTGTACTGTCGTACAGTACCCTCCCTCTTCTCATTGTCATCTGACTAACCTTTGCATACTCAGTGTCCAGTGATACCACAATTTGCCAATTGCCACAGAATCCTTGTGCAATATTTTCAGGTCATCAACATGCCACACAATCATGTACTGTTTGCCATTTATTTATTTGTTTGCCACACACCAATTGTGCGGTTTGATGATAAATCCGTGCACCTTGAGATATTTTGATAGCATTTTTCAGAATACTAGGGCAACCTTGAGGGTCCCATATACGGTATTATACGGCTTCCCTTACATCTGATGTAGATACTCCTGATAAGTCTCCATTGATATCTCAGCCAGTAACTCCGCCATTCTCTGTCCAGTACAAAATACACACCTTTATTATCCTCTGGTTGTTTTGTCTACATAAATGCCCAAGGCATATCCATTCTGGCGGTATATCTACACTTGAAAGTATCAATCATACATTGCAACGGTATACCTGTGAGGGATATGGTGGGGGGTGATGTCTTGCTCTTGTAGGTGCATACACGCTGTGGTTGCCCATCTGTACATCATCTCCCCTTTATTATCCGCTATGGTTCTCCTTTTGATACATTTCATGCGAGTGTTTTGGTTGAAATGCTTTCATAGTGATCACTGTGCCTACTTTCTCATCTAGAATCTTGAGCTCCTTGTTCCGTCTCATCTCACCAACTGTTGAAGATAACACATAAATAGTCGGCAATATTACCGATCCCATGAAGATCTAGTCCAAATCGCCCAATTCCTGACCATTTCCTGTGATCACATGTAGACTTTGTAAATGTAGTTTTAAATAAAAAGTGAGCTGAAATATAGCTCAAACATACTCTTTTTCGCCCACAATATCTGTTTGTCACAGTCCAAAACCTCGTATTTCTGACCTCAATATTTCCTTTCCGATAATTCACATACCACCGTATGATCCACGGTGTACAAACGTGTACAACAAGGCGCCATAATCAACCGTACACCATTGTGTACATTACAAAATATCATTACTTAGCTCCAAATTTGTTCACGTAGGGATTCCGCTGGGTGTGACTCTCCAACCCCAGCAAACTTTATCTACCCACGTGACCCTGGTACTTTTACCCCTTGGAGTGGCCGCCGATCCTCCGTTCCGATTATTGACGTCTCCCAACAAGGTGGAGGCAAGTCATTTGTTTCCACGTCAAGCACAATATCTGGATGATTGGCCCACAAATGTCCCTCTGATTCTGGCACAAATCCAATTATGCTGGAATCCGTTGAACTACCATCACTATTGTCAGCTCTGACTAGGTTTGGGACTTCACCATTGCCCTATCTGGTGGAACAGCAGGAGTCGCTGGTAACAGTGCCAGTGTTACTGGTAAAGGCGCTCTTCTTGGAACTCCCTCTGGAGTTCAATCAACTCTTCTCCAGAATCCTGTTGTCACTAAACTTATGGCGATCCCCCTGCTTTCTGAACAGGAATGGTATTATAAGGTTTTGGGCCAATTAGCTAAGGTACCTGATTTAGCGTACGCATCCTCATAAAAATATCTAAACAAAGGAATTAATATGAATGAATGCCTAATTATCCTACGATGTACTGAGGTGGTTTTCAGCGTTTAGATAGAGTGTTGTTTGTCCAAAATTTTAGCAACAATTATGCACGATTTGCAAAAACATATGATAGAAAGTAACCGCGACAAAGCAAGGTCGACGATCACTTTCTAGGTCGTGTCCAGAAAGACACCGTTGAGAATCGACTGTGCTGGTCCGCCAGCAAGTGCGCGGTGATTAACCACTGCGGCAATCGTATTCCTGTAAAACTGACGATTATTTTGATATATAATAGTCGATACTTTCTACATAATTTTCAGTACCATTGCCTACGTAGAAGTCAGTGGTCTCAATGTTGAGACCAAATTCCTTATAACAC
>JALLOY010000226.1:0-13266 GCA_036939835.1 Thalassiosira delicatula
CCTTTTAGTAAGTCTAGCTCAACTACTAGGCGGGGTGCAACAGGGCCCACTTGGATATGTGGAAATTTGGGGTCACCGTCAAGAGAGGTAAGAGGTCAGTTGAACATAAGCTTGGTTGGGTTCAACCAATTGCTTTCACGGAAAAAGGAAATACTGTGTCAGCTATTTCGTTGACCGTCACACTGCGATCTACCTCTACGCAGGAGATAAAGACAAATGTGTGTCTGCACCTTCAACAACAACAAACAAGAAACCTAAGTAGGAGTATTTTTAAAAGATTACTTTAGCATTTTGTTTGTGAGCACCAAGACCCGACAGACCACCTGGCCATAATCCAAGACACTGTCACTGGGAGTTACTGCTGAAGAATTCTGACCAGCATGTTGTTGAGTCATTGATTTCTTGCCAGAAACAATACCTGTGGTTTCAGTAGCTGAACTGGTAACAATAATCTGGGATGATGTTGGCAAATTAACAGCAATGGGGAGTGTATTTTTTGCCCTAGGACCCATCGGCCCCTGCAATTTTATCTATAGACCCTGGTTTAAGAACAATATCACACACACACATATATATATATACATGTATGTATATAAGTCTATATTGCCCCAACTGTCCCAACGTTGGCTATGTAATCTGTCACGGGGACTCACAAGCGCAAACTTGGAGAATACTTCACAGCATAGAAATATGCCCTGACTGTGCTCCCAAAAGGGGGTACACCGGGGACAAGCGCCTAGGAACTCCAAGCTGGTGCTCTGCAATGAGTACCAAGGTCCGATTTATGGTTTTGGACGGGAGTACGCCCGTAGTGGCATTCCCCAACTGGAAAGAAGCAGATCTAGCGTACCTCGGGACTACCAGGGGGTCCCACTAGGGGGTCAGATGCACATAAGTCACACAGGAGTCTGGAAGGGGGGTAGCAATACAGCTCTGCTGGACGGATGATGGAAATAGTCCCTATTTGGGATTGGTACTGTGTCATTAACAAATTTACCCTATCCAGAGACCAACACACATACACACACATATATCTTATTTTGCGTTGATTTTCACCGTCACCAGTGATAATGCAGATGGCCATCGTCAATGTACCAATGTGTTGTACCCCTGGTTTAACAGCTTTCCTGTTATGTGCGCCAGGAGGCACCCCCTTTGGCCTCCCTACTTTGTAGATACTCCCTCTGAACCGCAAAATTTTGGTTTTTTTACCTTTCCACCAGGATTAGGCTCAATTTTTGTCAAAATCAGATGCGGATCGAAGCAGTAGAAAGCTACAATTATGGCCTTTTATGGTCATAGGGTTTGCTAGGCTACCTGTATTAGTTACAGAGATAGAGAGGAAAATATAGGCCCAGCAAGTATCTGGAGAAGCTTTCAAGAAACAGCTTCGAAAGAACATTCTACGCATGATAATAGAGGCTTGCGCATATATTTGGCGGAAGCATGGCAATTTTAACAAGTTTTGAATATACCTATAGTATAGAATCAATAGATATCAATGTGGTGGCCACAATGGCGGCAAGCCAGAATTTAAATCTTGAGGCCTTGTGAGTGCGTACCTTCACTTCTACAATAGGAATTAATAAATATTTTAGCGAGAAACATTCAGATAAAAACCGAAATTTTGTTTACAAGATTTTTGGGGGGGGAACAAACCTTTGTGGTCCAAAGGGAGTAGGTAATTAACGGCAGTCTTAACATCATAGAAAGTATGCACATATCAACGTGGTGGCCACTGTGCGTACCTTCACTTCTACAATAGGAATTAAGAATTTTTAGCGAGAAGCATTGAGATAAAAACTTAAATTTTGTTTACAAGATTTTTGGGGGGAATAAACCTTTGTGGTCCAGATGGAGTAGGTAAATGGCAGTAGTCTTAACATCATAGAAAGTATGCATCATTGCAGTGGCACAACACTGTGCCCAAGCTCCCTACACTACGGTTTGGCTCCTTACTAATACCTTTAATTTCATGGGTTGATTTTATACGTTTTTCCTAGCTTCAACTAGAGATAAACTCTACTGTACCTTCCTCCCCCAGCAAATAGTGACCATATTTTCTAGCATAATGGCTGCAAAGCCAGCTCAACGTAGGTAACTAAGGTAACTAAGCAACTGTAAGCAATATGTTTTGTGAAAAATATTTGAGTTTATATACTAATTTTACCTCATTGCTATTTATTCAGTCTTGCAAAATTTTCAGTCACGGGCGAGAGTGAGAATGGTACACCACGGGAGGACAGTGATGATGATGCAGTATTAGACTTCTCCCATCATCTAACTGCTCAGCCAAGTAGATCATCCCGTCAAGGCAATGAATGGCACCAAGTCCATTGGAATCTGCTGTCTTAGTGGCTTTCAACAACAGTAACCCATCTGGTTTTGCCGGCGTTGGCGGAAATTCCTCGGTTGGTAGATCGGCATGGCGTTGGGTGGCCAGGAGGTGCAGTGTGCCGCCTATTGTTATCGCCCTCTAGCGGTGCCATATGTATGCAGTCTGGTACACACTGAAAGGCCCATTCTGACAGAATAGTAGGAAATTGTTTTTACATTTGTCATGTGACTATCTACATACATATTAATTCCTTTGTATAGAGTTTTAAATCAAAGTATGTACGTCAAAAAGTATATATTTATCCAACCAGAGTAGGGCCCACTTAGCAGGTCCCATTTTTGGGTTGTGTGCATATTTTTACATCTCTCTTTGGTCATAGGTTCTAATCTGACAAGATCATCTCACACTGTACACGAGCTCTAGAATCCTAACAATGTCAATACTATTTTGCTAGGATTTCTCACGGGGTTGTCATAAGAAAAATTGGACCCAACCTAAGTGCAGGCACATGGGTCCAGAAGCCGGTTTTGGTAGTAGTTAAATGAAGGAACCATTAATATTCTGTGTGAAATCTTTAGTAAATACATTGCCTCTCGTCTCCCGTCTAGCTTAATTGTCAATGCACGGCACCTCTCATGCGTCCATTTTCGAATCAAAGCAGCGCACTAAGTATGCGTCATTTTTCATAATGCGATTGTCGCCAAAGGCTCTGGCCGGAATGATAGTGACTTTGATCCAAATAATCCTAACAATGATCAGTCCATGATCATGGAGCAAAGGAAAGAGGTGTACAAGCTATCGTGGGCACATACAGAATAAATACTACTGTAGGTACTACTTATTGAGGGGGTATGTAAAGTGTATGATAATATTTGATTTCTCTATCTACTTTGCGTTCGTGGGGTAACTTTCATTAAGCCTTTTACATATATTTCTTAGTCACAAATATATAGTTTTTATGTAGATTTACGACAAAACAAAGGTATCGTCACTCAGCACGAATCATGTTTTTGCAACCAGAGCTGCCGCTTGTCTTTTCACTGTCCTTGCTAGCAGCCTTACCAATAATCTTGCTCCTGGCATCAAATTGGCCTTGCTGTTTACCGTGCCATCGCCCGTGACAATGGTCACTGTTATTTCACTATTGTAACTCTCACGCTTTTGGGGTATGACAATGCTGATCAATTCCAAACCGTTGTCGCTCTCTGAGCTCTTGAGTCTCATCTCCATTGTTTCTCTGGTGGTGGCCGCGTTGCAAGGGGCCCGGTTGGCATTTTTGCCCACGCAACCCTCACATTTTGTGGGGGCGTCAATTTGTATTCCAGGCAGAGCGCCATTGTCTCCACCGTTTGGCTTTTTCAGCTCCTTCTCTGCATCTTTCACCGCCGTCCCCTTGTTTCCTTTCTTGCCAATCTTTTCATTGAGAGTCTTGTGACTGTCCCCAACTGACTCAGTAACGGCGGCGTTGTCCCCAGCGTTGTATCCCACATCTCCGCCGTGGTCGGTCAATTTGCTTTTATGACTCTTGGACTTTTGGGGCGGATTGATTGGGTTTTGTCCCAACCCCTTTCGCCCCGCAAGTTCCCCGGCTTTGTCTTTGTTATTTAGTTGATTATTGTTTTGGTCGCCTACTTGTTGGACTTTTCATTTTCGCTCCTTGGGCTCTCTGGCTTTGCCTCCATTTCATGCGTTGCATTTTTTTCGCCCTTTTTAGTTGTGCCCCCTTGCAGGATTCCTACTTGACCTCTTGCCAATATTGTTGGGGGCCCTGGCAGTAGAGTCTTGACAGGAGTCATGGCTGCCAGTCTGCCTGGGATCAGGGGGACAAGGAGACGGGGAGCAAAACGGAGGGAGACTTGAAACTTTTCCCGCGAGACGTTGACCCTGATGCTCCCACTGTTGATTTTGCCGTGTTGGTTTGCGTCTCTAGTTTTGCGTTGAGTGTGACTCGCCTGGCCGTAGACTCTAGTGCCTGCTTGGCCACCGCCGCCCTCTTGGCCTCCATAGCCTCGGCGCTGGGCAGTGTCCTTGAGATATTGGACCCTGTCGTTGTTGGCAGGAGAGACCGCACTTGGGGTGGAACCACGGGCGGTTTTGTCAATGCCATGTCGGCCGCCTTTACCACAGTGGCCACTTTAGGAGGAGTATCTCTTGGTGGTTGTTCAATTACCATCTTGGTCTTGCAAAGAACGGCCTTGTTTGAGCCGTTGTGGCGACAGGAGGCAGCAATTTAGGAGACATGGGAGCCATGGTGATGCTATTATCTATTTATAAGTAGTAGGTACTTAGTAGGATGATATCATTGCTGGGTGTTGTATCTAGCTACAAACTAATGGCTGGGGGTTACACTTATTTTTTGGCGGGCAGAACAACCTGGATTCTCTAGTAAATTTACTAAGAAAAAATGGTAGAATTTCGACCGTCTGATCCACTGGCTATATGTAGCTATTATCCATCACAAAAACATCTCGCCAAAAAATGATGATATACCCAAATTGCTAGTTAATTTTGTTACATTCAACTGCTCAATATCAAAAGATTCTACTTGGGTAGAATTCCGTGTATAACCTAGGGTTCCTACGTGAGATAAGTTTTGGCGGGAAAGAAATCTGTCAGAAAATCTTCATGGATTTTTTTGTCACCAAGGAGCGTAGTGACGCGGTGTCTGATGAGACATACATGGATTAAGGTGGGTACATGTGTGTAGGCACGTGGGTGCTACGCTGAGATGTGTAGTCTTATGACAGATTTGGGGATACTAAAGTATACTCTCATATACGGAACAAAACAAACTAAAACGCTTTGTTAGGCTATTGCCGCAAAGCTGGCCGATGACACAAGACGCAATGATTGCCGAATATATACGTAAAAATCAATACGTTTTCCCTCCACGAAGAACGATCAGCCCCAACCTGGGGACGTGTGTGTCAATGTACAATTCAGCATGACAATACGTTTTAGACCGTGTGATATTAGTAGTAAGTAAATATCACATATCGTAAAAATTCATATTTATTTTCCTCGGTTGGTAGATCGGTATGGCGTCGGGTGGCCAGGAGGTGCAGTGTGCCGCCTATTGTTATCGCCCTCTAGCGGTGCCATATGTATGCAGTCTGGTACACACTGAAAGGCCCATTCTGACAGAATAGTAGGAAATTGTTTTTACATTTGTCATGTGACTATCTACATACATATTAATTCCTTTGTATAGAGTTTTAAATCAAAGTATGTACGTCAAAAAGTATATATTTATCCAACCAGAGTAGGGCCCACTTAGCAGGTCCCATTTTTGGGTTGTGTGCATATTTTTACATCTCTCTTTGGTCATAGGTTCTAATCTGACAAGATCATCTCACACTGTACACGAGCTCTAGAATCCTAACAATGTCAATACTATTTTGCTAGGATTTCTCACGGGGTTGTCATAAGAAAAATTGGACCCAACCTAAGTGCAGGCACATGGGTCCAGAAGCCGGTTTTGGTAGTAGTTAAATGAAGGAACCATTAATATTCTGTGTGAAATCTTTAGTAAATACATTGCCTCTCGTCTCCCGTCTAGCTTAATTGTCAATGCACGGCACCTCTCATGCGTCCATTTTCGAATCAAAGCAGCGCACTAAGTATGCGTCATTTTTCATAATGCGATTGTCGCCAAAGGCTCTGGCCGGAATGATAGTGACTTTGATCCAAATAATCCTAACAATGATCAGTCCATGATCATGGAGCAAAGGAAAGAGGTGTACAAGCTATCGTGGGCACATACAGAATAAATACTACTGTAGGTACTACTTATTGAGGGGGTATGTAAAGTGTATGATAATATTTGATTTCTCTATCTACTTTGCGTTCGTGGGGTAACTTTCATTAAGCCTTTTACATATATTTCTTAGTCACAAATATATAGTTTTTATGTAGATTTACGACAAAACAAAGGTATCGTCACTCAGCACGAATCATGTTTTTGCAACCAGAGCTGCCGCTTGTCTTTTCACTGTCCTTGCTAGCAGCCTTACCAATAATCTTGCTCCTGGCATCAAATTGGCCTTGCTGTTTACCGTGCCATCGCCCGTGACAATGGTCACTGTTATTTCACTATTGTAACTCTCACGCTTTTGGGGTATGACAATGCTGATCAATTCCAAACCGTTGTCGCTCTCTGAGCTCTTGAGTCTCATCTCCATTGTTTCTCTGGTGGTGGCCGCGTTGCAAGGGGCCCGGTTGGCATTTTTGCCCACGCAACCCTCACATTTTGTGGGGGCGTCAATTTGTATTCCAGGCAGAGCGCCATTGTCTCCACCGTTTGGCTTTTTCAGCTCCTTCTCTGCATCTTTCACCGCCGTCCCCTTGTTTCCTTTCTTGCCAATCTTTTCATTGAGAGTCTTGTGACTGTCCCCAACTGACTCAGTAACGGCGGCGTTGTCCCCAGCGTTGTATCCCACATCTCCGCCGTGGTCGGTCAATTTGCTTTTATGACTCTTGGACTTTTGGGGCGGATTGATTGGGTTTTGTCCCAACCCCTTTCGCCCCGCAAGTTCCCCGGCTTTGTCTTTGTTATTTAGTTGATTATTGTTTTGGTCGCCTACTTGTTGGACTTTTCATTTTCGCTCCTTGGGCTCTCTGGCTTTGCCTCCATTTCATGCGTTGCATTTTTTTCGCCCTTTTTAGTTGTGCCCCCTTGCAGGATTCCTACTTGACCTCTTGCCAATATTGTTGGGGGCCCTGGCAGTAGAGTCTTGACAGGAGTCATGGCTGCCAGTCTGCCTGGGATCAGGGGGACAAGGAGACGGGGAGCAAAACGGAGGGAGACTTGAAACTTTTCCCGCGAGACGTTGACCCTGATGCTCCCACTGTTGATTTTGCCGTGTTGGTTTGCGTCTCTAGTTTTGCGTTGAGTGTGACTCGCCTGGCCGTAGACTCTAGTGCCTGCTTGGCCACCGCCGCCCTCTTGGCCTCCATAGCCTCGGCGCTGGGCAGTGTCCTTGAGATATTGGACCCTGTCGTTGTTGGCAGGAGAGACCGCACTTGGGGTGGAACCACGGGCGGTTTTGTCAATGCCATGTCGGCCGCCTTTACCACAGTGGCCACTTTAGGAGGAGTATCTCTTGGTGGTTGTTCAATTACCATCTTGGTCTTGCAAAGAACGGCCTTGTTTGAGCCGTTGTGGCGACAGGAGGCAGCAATTTAGGAGACATGGGAGCCATGGTGATGCTATTATCTATTTATAAGTAGTAGGTACTTAGTAGGATGATATCATTGCTGGGTGTTGTATCTAGCTACAAACTAATGGCTGGGGGTTACACTTATTTTTTGGCGGGCAGAACAACCTGGATTCTCTAGTAAATTTACTAAGAAAAAATGGTAGAATTTCGACCGTCTGATCCACTGGCTATATGTAGCTATTATCCATCACAAAAACATCTCGCCAAAAAATGATGATATACCCAAATTGCTAGTTAATTTTGTTACATTCGACTGCTCAATATCAAAAATTCTACTTTGGTAGAATTCCATGTATAACATGATGGTATTACTGATTGTCGTAGGATATGCAGACAAAGTGGTAGATGTAAAGGGAGCGTTTCTGCGTGGAAAATTTTATGACAGACAAGGGGCCACATATATGAAACTTACAGAAGGGTTCAAAAACACTACAGAAGCAATTCAGTGTTGAAACTCCTCAGGTCCATTTACGGACTGAAGCAAGTAGCAATGGCATTTTGAGAGAACTTTTAAAATGCTCGAAAGACATCAAAGTGGAAAGATCCACAGTAGCAGAATCATGCTTATACCACAAGGTTACTGATGGTGGATTGGTCATGGCAATATTGTGGATAAATGACAATCTGATTTGCGGAAATGAGGCACCAGTAGAGGAGACTAAGATTGGAAGATTTGATTGTACTGGCAAAGGCAAACTGAAGGATTTCATAGGCAATAAAATCACAAGAACAGAAAAAGAATGGCATCAAGTTTACCCAACCAATTCTAATTCAAAGTCTGGAGGAAGAATTTGGAGTTCCAATGGCAACAAACTTTTCCCGACTGTACCTGGCAATGTACTTACGGAGTACGCTGAAGTAGGATAGTAATGCCAAGTGAGCAAACAAAATATCAAAGTGGGGTTGGGAAATGAATGCACATCATGCAATATTCAAGGGCTGAGGTGTATAACTCAGTGAGAATTTGTGCCAGACACATGGATACAGCCGGAGACAATCATCTAAAGGCTATGTATCAAGCCATGTCGTACATGTTGCAAAGGTGTGACAGAGGATTGGTCTTAAACCAGTTGGTAAATGGGAAGGCAATCCCGACTATGAGTTTGGTAGGAGCTAGCTCAGATTCTGACTATGCCAAGTGTCCCAATACACAAGGAAGTGTGCCAGGAGCTATCCAAGAACTAAGCTAAATGGCACTCCTGTGGTGCTCAAGAGTTCTACACAATCTATTACGCTGTCTGTGACTGAGGCTGTGTATGCTACAGTGCTTCATGCACAGGACATACTGAATGTGAAGCATGTGGTGAATTTGATTGAAATTAAGGTGCAATTGCCAATGATACTAGAAGTTTACAATAAAGGAGTATTCAGCTTAGCAAACACTTGGAGTGTTGTGGGGCCCACTAGATACGTTTTTGTGAGGTTCTGTTTCTTGAGACAATTGAAAGAACCAGGAGTTATGGTAGTCCGTTAGATAGTCAGAAGTGATGATGACTCTGATATGTTTACAAAGAATCTTTATGGTCCTTTGTTTGAGCAATTCACACAGGTATACACTGGTAGTGATCAGTACTCCCCAACTTGTGAGTAGCAAGGGTGGTAGAAGGCATGCTTAATCATACAGGAGTCATGAGCTGAGTGGGTTGTGTGGGACTAAAACCTTATAAAACTTTTGGTGAGAACAGAACACTTGGTGGGAGAAGCATGTTCCAATACAATGTTCTGACGTGAATAAGACTGGTCTTGGTTCCAAAAGATCAACCTGAATAACCATAATAATCAGAAAGAAATAGTTGAAAGTGGTTTACTAGATTAGAGATCAAACAAGTTAACTTTGCATTGAGCACCGGAGACTTCCAACACACACCCAGTTGGTGTGATGAAGTATTGGCATATAAACCTCATCAAAGGGTACTCTCTTGGATAAAAAAAGGGGGAATGTGCCCTAAAATCCCTCTCCGAACAAATTTAGAACAAATTTGTGTAGAATCGTATTGAATCCTATTGTTGAAAACTGTTTACGCACACATAGGAGGTTTAAAGTCAAATCTGACTTGCCGTCATCCTCGCAATTGTGTCGATACCTAACGGTCGTCCACTATAGACCCCATTGATTTATTAAAACTCCGTGTAAATCACCTAGCTATTGCCAAACATTCGGGAGAACCTCAGTAATCACCCAGTAAATATTCCCTTGAAAAAGGTTTCTCAAAGTCTCTTCAATTGCAACATAAAGATTACTGACACGTGTTGGGTCTATGTTTTTTGCCTGTATCTCCCTTGTTTATAGAGACGCCCTATCGCACCCTATGACAAAAAAGCCGTAATTGTAGCGCTCTACTGCCTCAATCCGCGTCTAGTTTTGACAAAAACGGAGCTTAATAGATGCGGCAAGATGTAAATTCTCTTTTTTATCATAGGGAGTAGCTCCTAGTCAGGATATATGATAACATGGTGTATTTCCCAATCATCTTCTTTATCTTGTCAAATGCACTCTGCTTGAGTCAGTGCCAAGGTTTCTTCTTGGTTTCGTTACATTTTATCTCATTTATATGACCACACTTGACAACCAGGTTGGTGAAAGGTATCAACAAATAACTTCTCTTTTTCCATATGCCCCTGTACTATTGCATTATTCCTAAGAGTACACATGTACCTATTTGACTGTGGTCAGATATTCTAATACAAAAATTGCTGATACCTTTGCCGGTATGGGCCTTATTCCATTTGAGGAAGTATTTAACCCAGGCAGTTTACTTTATTCTGTAAAATGGATCTCTTACTCATCAACATTTATCCGTAGATCAGTGTTTTACAAATACACCAATACCTGTTACGAGTAGTCCAAGTAGCTGTGGTGTGCGGACTTTGTAATTGTGAGTAGATTGTATATGTAGACATGTATATATACTCTAAATACTGTATCAAACTACTCATTGATTCTTAGAAAATATTAGGAATGCCAGATAATCCAGCACAGGAAGATGTAAATATGGATACTCACTCCAAGGTGACCCAGAGCACAGATCTGCTACTGCATATCAGCATGAAGTCTAATGGTACAGTACCCCATATTGAGGTCTAACAATATTGTATACAAAACTCCGTCTATCTTGTGAAGGATAGTGCTTATTTTTAGAACAGGATAAAGAACGCAAGCAATTATTTTACCTGCTTCCCTAAAATCTGTCAAGAAATGCAATGTGTCCTCTTGCTTGGGTATTATAAATGTACTGCTATCCCATTCTTGTATTAGCTATAATTCCAGCACTCCCAGATTTACCAGTCTATCTAACTCCTTTTAGGTATTTAAGTGAGATTCAAGGAACTGTATAACCCTGCTATGGTGCAGTGCAACCCATCTTCCAGTTTCAAAATAACAGGTTTGTATCCCAGTCACCTAAAGTATGATTGAGCAGTTCTTTATCGTCAAGTGGAATATTAGAAGGTGCTCATAAGTATCATACACAATTTCTTAGACATTGGCTTCTTCATATTTGAGGCATATTATTTCCACTGTTCATATGTTTGCTACACATAACAAATTTGGCTCCCAATGTTCCCTGAAGTTGAAGTGGGTATTCAAAGCTTTAATATCATTCATGCTATTATCAGCCCTCATGGACAACTCAACTTGATCTTTAGTTGCAGTTGAATTGTTTAAGTTTCATATGATACAACACAGCTATCACAAGCATCAGCTCTGAGTTTATGATTATGATTGTTTGTCTCCTTACTTATCTCCTCTAATTACACACTCTTTTTCTTTCCTGATTTCTATACCTTGAACTGATTCTCAAGTATGTAACTTACAGCAAAATAAATAAATCGCATTTGCATCTAATTAATCGTCAGGATTTATGAGCAAACGCTCTATCTGGCTATTTTAACCGAGTTTTGGCATATATTGGCATCTTTCACAAACTGAGGTCCATGCTAGTTTTATTATTGTTAGTTTGCAGTGTACAAATACTTCTGAATTGGTTAGCTTAGCCATCTTGAGAGCTTGTTCATAGTTTTCAATGAAAATATTGTTTCTTCTCACAATATTAGCTTTATTTAGTAGACCCCATGATCACATGGTACACACCCTCTTAGCACACACCCCCACGGGGGTGGTTTGCACAAAGGAATGACTGTGGGCGTCTGGAAAGAGGATATGGCAATACCTCCATGCCCACGGGTGATGGAAGGTGCCCTTCTTGTGATTGGCATCGCGTCATTAACAACCCTGGACCTATCCAGAGGCCATTGACATACATGCCTCTCTGTTACAACACCTTCATTAACAGGTTTCCTGCTATGGTTGCCTCCAGGCGACTATTTTGACCTGCCTACTTTGAGGTAGCTAATGGTAGTGTTAAGGTTTTCAAAACATAGAACTATCATATATCAAAATCATGCTTAACTCTCAACAAATCTGATAGGCATGGTGGCACAACACTGCACACACGCTGGTTGGGGCACGGGTTTGACTCCTGATCAATGCCTTCAATTTCGCAGGTCGACTTTGAACAGTTTCACTTGCTTCCCCTAGCCGAACATCAATCGAACTCTTTTTCAATAATCTGGACCATATCCTCAATGATAATGACCAAGAACCAGCTCATTGTAGGTACCTAACCAGTTGCCAACGGCCAATTATATGAAAAATAATTCATTTTATATAACGTTATCTAATGGCTATTTTTTAGTCTTGGAGAACGTTTCAGTTGTGACATAGGGAAAGTGCTCATAAATATAAATTGTGGGGAGTGTGTCGCTGATTGTAGTTTGACCAATGACATACGTGACATCATTCCAGCTGTTTTTGAATCTTACGGCAATTTTCCTTATGTCACATCAAATGCTGTTTTACCAGGAGGTGGCACACACGAATAGTCAACAGTTACCCCCTATGTACTTCCCTTGTCCAGATCTATATTGAGGAGCTTGATGGCAAGCCAAGATGGGGGCCTATTGCCACTCTATATACCATCGGACGCCACTGTTGGTAATGTGGCAAGTAAGTCCCAAAAGAGGTCAAAAATCTTGTGCACACCTGTCAGGGCGTACATAATAAAAAATAGGGCAAGCCTGCCCACGTACGTATGCTGAGGTGTCTGACGAGTAATCGACAACCACATAATTAGCTGCTGGGCAGTACCGTAGCCGTAGAATACAGTGGACCAGCAGCCAACACTAAGCCAAACATAGGCTCACTGTTTAACTAAAACTAGACTACCAATTACTTTGTGTAAGTTCTAGTGAACTCCTGCCCAGTAGCCGTAGGTTGGGGGTGATCTCCACCGATTAGCTCTAGGGCGGTCTCATCTTCAACGGCCACATGGCCGCTGGTTATGATGCAGGAGTGCATTGTCAAGAGGACTGTCGACAGCTTCCTCAAGCAGGAGAAGACCACGGCCAGGTGTGTGCCCCGGGGCCCAATGTCGGATCATTGTCCAGGACACCGCTGCTAAGGATGTGATGGGGTCGGAGGTTTTGGTCACCTTACACCTCCGGCGTGTCGCACAGTGTTCAAGGATATCTTGTCTGCCAAGAAGGAATCATCCATGCAAGCTTTTTGCTGCAACAGACGAGCAATACAGAGTTACAGTGCAATTGCATGCTGAGGGATCGTGATAGCCAGAGAGCCAATCCAACTATATAGCGTCAGCAACATTGAATATAACATGGTGGTAGGGGCCAATAACGTACAAACTTTGTACA
>JALLOY010000227.1:0-17616 GCA_036939835.1 Thalassiosira delicatula
AGTCAAAATTAGGGGGCAGATCGCCGAAAGCGAATTCTAATGTTTAAGTGGTATTAGTGGGTGCATTCGTATTATGTAGGTTGTGGAAGTCAGTAATGCACCCGCTACTACCAAATTTGAGGCTGATTTGATGGTACTAGAGGTCCTTACATTCTAGCGGGCAGCGGGCTAATATCATATGTATCTCAATTATCATCGGAAAGTACGATAGGTAACAATATCTACAAAGGCAATAGGGAAATCACGCGGGCTGAATGTTCGCCACCAAACACACAGAACAGGAACAAAGAAACACCGCACGATACTCACCGTGTCTGTGAGATTTTGGGGGATATTTCACAGAAGTCGGCAAAGCCAACGCGGGCCCGACATGCTAAAATGTGCCTTGTTAACGCGCGACATTTCATGCTCAAAATGCTCAAAACCAGTATTTTCACCACAATATCGCCAATATTATCTCCACGTGGAAGTTTTGACGGACCCGTGGCGACGCAAACGTCGCCCGCCAATCCCAAATTATTTGTCCAAGTCAATATTTGACAAAGACGCTGTTGAAAAGTGCATTCGTCATGAAACTATCCGGGAAAAAATGTATGGCAAAAAGTCATGCTACATCAGGAAGATTGATGATTCTAATCCGGAGAACATCAATATCATAGAAGATAATATTGGTAAATAGAGTAGATTTTCTGGGATTCTGACGCATTATGAGTACCTTGTGATACTGTATGTTAGGTAGTATGTGTAGTATGTTATGAGTCACACCCCTGCGGTTGCATACTGTGTTTCTATGTGGTGGACCATTGAAATTCAAGGGAATGCAATATCATTCACATAAAAACAGTGAACAAGCATGCACAAGAATCAATTCGATTCTGGGGGTTTACACACTTTGTGTCGAGGCCCAGGTCTGATGCAACACAGCAGGGACGGAAGCAGGACGGCACCCACGTATCATGGAGTGGACTCACAAGAAGATGATGACTCCTGCGGGTGGCTGCAATTTTTTCAGGCTTTGGTATTCCTTCCGTTGTATTTTCTATACAGTACCGCGCGATTTATTTCGCTGTGCACCTTCTTATGCATCACCGGAGTCATAGAGTTGGAGATCACTTCGATGGTATTGTACATTATCGATACTGCAATCGACAGGAGGAATTCAATGTGTGGTATCTTTCGTTGGCTACTGTTTGGAATTGCACCACTATTTATATCATCATTCAAGCAAAAAGAAAAGCATGATTCTAAAGCGACAGCTAGGAAAATGTTTGCATTTTCGCTTTATAAAGACATGGAAATGCTGTATCGGCTGGAAGAGGAGTACTTTCTTTTCAAAGTGAGATCGTATGCATCCAAGAGAGCCAAATCAAACCTTGCCAGGGAGGGTGCCAAAAAGAGGAAACTTAGAAAGAGGAGGACCTGGTGTGACTTTCAATCAAACCTCACCGATCGTCAGTTCCGGAGGTACTTTCGTATGTCTCGTGAATGCTTCGATTTACTTTGCGATCAAATAAAGGAAAACGTAGGAGAGAGAGAATTCAAGAGTGAATCATTCTTACAAGAGTTCCTCAACGGCCATGAGGAGAATAATATGAATGCAAGAAAAAAATTTCGTGCACACATAGTCAGTACCGGTGGTTGGATCTCTGGGGAGATTAAGTTAGCTTTGACCCTGAGGATTCTAGCTGGTGGTTCCTATTTGGACCTTGCTATTCTATTCACTACCGGATTCTGCTACTCGTACGATATATTTCATTACGTCGTCGATAATTGGATACTTGATGATAGGCTAGTGAAAATCAGTGGCGTAGACTACTGTTCCGACGACGAGCGTCTACAGCGAGTAGCTCGTGAGTTTTCCCATGCATCTAACGGAGTGATCAATGGCTGTATTGGTGCAATAGATGGTTGGATCGTCAAGATAAACAGGCCAAAGAGGAGCGACGGTGTTGTGAATCCTTCATCTTACTACAGTAGAAAGGGATTCTTTGGCGTGAACGTCCAGGCAATCGTTGATAGGAAAAAACGTATTCTGTACAGAAACATCATGCATCGCGGAGCAGAGCACGATTCTACTGCGTTCAAGAACAGCAAATTCTACAAGTGGTTGCTTGAACATTGCGAACTGCTTGCCGAAAAAGGTTTCTACTTTGTCGGAGACTCAGCTTACTCCCTGAAGTCTTTTTTGCTTACTCCTTTCGATAATGTGTACCACGGCACCCCGGAGGATAACTACAACTTCTTCCAGTCTTCGTCAAGGATTTCAGTCGAGTGTGCATTTGGAGAAATTGACCTCCGATGGGGCATCTTGTGGAAGCCTCTGCGGTTTTCTCTTGTACATAATGTGGATGTCATTGATGCGTGCATGCGTCTTCACAACTTCATAGTAGACTATCGGGAGATGGCGGGAGAAGCGGACTTGATCGATGAGATTGAGAGAGCCGTTTTCAACGAGGACTGCCGTAGATTCATGGCTGTCAACACCAATTATCCTGGTGGTGGTGGTGTTCACGGTGGCGAGGCCGACGCACGTCTGGACTCGAACGGCAATGCTCTCATTGGGGGTAGGCCAAAGAAGTCTGAGAGTGATGCTTCCAAACAAGGAAAGATCATTCGTCAGGCGCTCTGTGATGAGATGGAAAGCAGGAACCTTGTCCGTCCGTCGTCAAACTGGTATAGAGAATGCAATAGAGTAATGACTAGTTGATTATTTTACCTATATGGTAACCACACAAAATATTATGATGCGATTCAATCACTTAGAAGACTGAAACTGCTGCTTTCACTATCACTATCATCCTCCGCCAATTTTCCGTTTGCCTCTTCAAGTCCCTTCCTATGCTGCTCCAACGAGACATTCATAGTCTTAATCAGCTTTCTCTTTGATTTGATTTCCTCCTGTAGCAAAGCAATCTTCTTTCTTTTTTTTCGTTGCCAATCACTCCGGGAGCAAAATTTGCTTCCCACAGCTGCCGCTTCTCCTTCAGACTTTTGACGTCCTTTTCGAATTTGTCAATGCGGTCACTAGTCTCTCCAATAAGTTCAAGGAACTTCTGCTGCCTGGATGTCTTGTCTTCTTTGGGATCGGATTGAGGATGTATAATACTCATGAATTCCTCGTGACGGCGAGTTGCAGAATCTGCAATGTCCCGGCGTGTCTTATCGGCCCAATCAAAAAACTTGTCGTCATTTGACTTTGACTTGGGAGTCAAGAGGTTGCCATTGCTGCCATCTGCTGCCGGTCGAGGGCCATCTTCACGTTGACAATCAGGTGGCATCGGCCCCTTAGACACCATGAAGGGGTACGAGTAATACTTGTCCCACATGTAAACTGCAGTCAAATAGAGAAGCTCGCCCTGCCCAGAGTATCGAGAGACATTGGACTCGTCTCTATCCTGCCACACAACATAGTTTGCATCGTCACCGGGACCGCCACCAGTACCACCTGTATAGTCCTTCATGACTCTATTGTATTCTACTTGGACACACGCTATGAGAGATCCAATTGCTTTCTCCGTCCACGGGAGCCTGATCCTGGTCTGGTTGTTGGGATCCAATGCACCGTGTTCCTGGAAGAATCCTTCTCCCCGGAAGTGATTGATCTTCGTCTTTAAATCCTCGACGTTCCACCTGTCTGGAAGAGACACGACCACTTCATAGTCAATGAAGCGGGTGTGTGCAAGCTTGATAGCTGCCAGCCTACGCGGATTACTAGCGTCGAGCTTCTGACGAGCATTGCTCTTGTCGTCACCCCCACCCTTGGTCTTGAGGGCAATATCCCCAATGTACTCCCTGATGTCATCATGAGTGAAAATGATTGCCATGATGCGAATCTTATCATCTGGCGTTGGCTTCATCAGATCAGCCTGGGTGCAACCCCAACGCATGTGTGCAAACCGAAGTATGTCAGCTTGCGGCATGAAGTAATATTTTCTTGCGTCTTTATGGTCCTCCCTAGCTATTTGCATCTTGAAGTCTGCATCGGTGATAGAATGCACGTCTGCCTTCTGGATAGAAGTGCGGAGGGTGGCAATCTCCTCTCCAATGTAATGCGTGGCGTTTGACTTGTTACCAGTAAGCCGGGGAAAGATTGCGTCGTCACCGCAACCTCCCCGATCGACGTAGAGAAGATACAATATCTCCGAAAGCTGAAATAGCTGGGGGCACAAGCGCTCGCCAGATCGGATGTGTTTTGCCTTTTTCTTTTTCGGCTTTGATGCAAACAAAGGCTTCTCGACCTCCGTCATCTCGATGCCCTCATCCTGCAACAAATCGAACCATTTGTCTGCATTGAGATACAGCCCGGTGTTGTCCCTGACCTCCCTCCAGAAGGATTCATCCGCATCCCTGTTCATGTTTGCGTAAAGAAAGGAGGGGTGCTTCAACAATGTTGGCAGGAAGTGAAGAGGGGGGGTTCTATAATGCTAGGTAGGTAGGAGCCGATGGCCGATGACGACTCATCATCGTCAGCCAAAAGCACCTTAAATTCTGACACGCATCATCACATGTCGACGGACCTAGTCAACCAAAATCTGCGCTCAGTATGGACTTCCCGCCAAAAAAGAATTAGAATCTAGTCAACCTAAATCTGCGCTCCGTATTGTCCCGGCGAAAAATAATTAGATCGGCGCTTTCGATTCTTTCCGTCAGTAGAGACCGTTTTTAGCTAATTCCCGTACGACGACAGACGAATCAGCAAAATAATTAGCAAAAAGAATTAGCAAAAAATTTCGGTGACAAAACGAGCCTTACAAGAGTGATAAAATGCTAGCTCAGCCCTAGTTAAGCCTTCTTCAAAGCTCGGACATTCCATTCAGGCCACACAACTCTAGATGGCACAATCATCCCTCAACGTGGAAACATTCTACGGCCAATTGTGGATGGGCAGGTTTCTAGTGCAAATGAAAGGCAAAACAGTTTTTCGATAATTTGTTTGAATAATTGTTCTAACGTAGCCCCCAAGTAGGTGCGATCATGACTCAATGCGGGGACGTTTTTTCTTCATTCTTATCATCAAGGTAGCAGCCGATTCAGATCGCTTCTTTGTAGAATCAATGGGTATCAATTCAGTTGTAAGAAAGGTTGCAAGGAGCACTGCAGCAATAACCGTCGTAGACATGGCATTGCCAGCAAGATCCCTCAATTGGCGACAATCAAACTGAGACACCACTTTCTTCGACACTGGGATGCCCTGCAACGCCAAAGCTTCGGCCCCAGTGAGCGGACCCTTGCGGCTGCTCACTATCCACTCATGCTTTGGAGTGACACACGGGGCGATTGCACATGGTTCCCCCTTAGTAGAAACACCAGAATTTGTGAATCGAAGTTGTTGTGCCGGATTCCAAACTAATGGAACGTTGAATGGGTTGATACCTACTTTTATTGCACGCTTACACTGAACGTCAAGTCGCATCTTGGCTCGATCGGGTAGTGATGCAATAGCTTCACTATCTTTCGTTGCGTCAGAGTATGGCCTCCCACCTAGTGCGTCGTACGGCGCAAGGCCCTCCTTCTTTTCAATTGCTATTATCTCTGATAGCCACTTACTGTTGAGACTTTGGGACAATGGTTTTCCACGCCTACCCTTCTTCTTGTTCACTTTATCTGTTGCATTATCGTCACCAAGGAAATCTTTCCAGCTAAGAGTATTTTCTTTCTTTTGTGATTGTCTTTTGGGTCCGAGTCGTTCCATTGTGCCTATCCAATCACCAGTTGTTGTTGGCGACAAAAACCGAGCCTTTCCGGTGTACAAAAACGTAAAGTACGCCCTGGCCCTGGACTGGGGGAGCAAATAGTCTGAAGTGCAAACTTTCATATGTACTGCAACATATCCAATGTCTTCGAATGCATTCTTCATTTCATTTGCTGGACATTTTGCAACATTCTCCATAATGACAATTGGTGGTTTGCACTTCTTCGCCAATTCATGAGTTGCCCAAAAGGTGACACTACTTCTCCCCCCTCCCTTGAGCCCCTTGGGACATGTGGATAAGCTGCTGAAGTCAACACACTCCGTTCCAGCCACGAGGACATGAAAGTCACTGGGAACGTCTTTCGTCGACCCATCATGACATACTCCTTTGCCGGAGCCTAATTCAGTCACGTCATTGAAGATCAAGGGAGGATTGGTCGTTTCTTTGATGAATTCACGCTTGAAATTGACATTATCACAGCTGAAAATGTGCTCCATTTCAAGCTCGTGCCGATCGCCATTCAGCGCCGAGAGGACGTGTTCCAACGCCAGGATGGGGGCGTCAGTCCCGGAACACACGGTTCCCAAACGCAGTGGCGATGCCGCCGACCACCGTCGTTTTAGGGAAGTGATCTCGTCGTGTTGCAAAACCTCGACAATGCGCTTTATTCCTGCAATCTCCATTGATTTTTTACTTCGATGTTCGTTGTTCATTGTTCGTTTTGACCCGCTTGAGCAGGCTTGAGCCCACTACATCATAGGAGTACTAAATAGTCCCGCCGTGGGCCCCTAAGTATCTAGCACAATTTAGCAGCGGGCCCGGGTGCGCTTGCACCATCCACACCACACTATCTAAGTACCTTACTAAACGTGCCGATAGCTCGCTCACAACGAAACACTGTTTCGTTTGATTCCCGCAGCGAGACGTTTTTGTCGATTTTGATCCTTCATCTCTTCAATTGAAAAAATCAAAATTCGAAATCGTCACAATGGACAATGGCCCCACCGCAGGCGATCTTAGCTCTTGGCCGTTTTCATCTACGCATTAACTGGTCAACACGACAGGAAGTTGGTATCCACCCTCGATGTAAGCAACCATGCCCCCGAAAAAGAAACTAAAGCGGAAGCCATTCGGAACGAGTGCCGCAAATGTGATTGCCTCGAAGAAACAAGCAGTGCACAAGGCTCGGTACTCAAAATCAAGAACAGAATCGTTTCAGTCCGCGTCATATAGCAATTCAAAGCCTATTCCAGATCCCAACGGATCGAATGAGGAAAGAAGCCGGGGTGCCTCGAGCACTGTCGCCGACAGCAACCGACGCAAACAACTCCTGTCAAAAAGGGAGGACGGCCAAAATGCTGCAAAACGGCGGGATTCGAAAACACCCAAGGCGAGCAACGTCAGTACCGCGGCTGGTGCTTATGATTTGGCGAAGGATTTTGACTTGTATCATCTACGAGACAAGCTGAAATCATCGAAGAGGACAGCAGGTCATCGCCCTGCCGCCAAGCCTGATCCATCACCTATCAAACTGCCGGATCCATCCTCATACAATACTCGGCCTTCCAAAACAAAATACCCAAGCAAGTCTACCAAACATGATGGCATTAGCAAGAGCGACAGATTTGTCTTGGCTTCTTTGAAAAGTCTCTTTCCATCCAAGGATGGTGACAAGAATCGATTGAGTGACAAATATCTAAAGAGCGAACGTTGCAACGATGCAAACGAAGGTAATCCACCAGGTATAAATCATGCATTCTCGGACATGGATTCAGCGTGTTCTAGTCCTGAAATAGATTCGCCTCTTATCAAGTCACCATTGGCCAAACTCGATCCCGTCGCCAAAAGTACGGAAAAGACTGCTCTTCGTCCAAATCCCAATGAAGCGAATCAGCATGGTCACCGGGGTGTCCCGAGCATTGTCTCAGACAAGAATCAACCTAAATACACCATGTCAAAAAAGGAAAACGTCCTCAATGACAAGAAACGTCGTGATTCAAAAACAACCAAGGTGAAGAATCTCATTAACGCGACTGGCGCCCATGAGTTGGCTAAAGATTTCAACTTGTGTCAGCCACGAGACAAGACGAAAACATTCAAGAGGACAGGAAATCATCGCCCTGTAATTAAGTCACCTATCAAACTGACGGGCCCATCGCCATCCAGTATTCGGCCATCCAAGACAAAGCATCTGAGCAAGCCTACCAAAACTGGAGGCATTACCAAGCGCGACGGATTTGTCTCAGCTTCTTTGAAACGTCTCTTTCCATCCAAGGATGATACCATGAGCCGATTCATTGATAACTATCCAAAGAATGAAGGTCGTGACGACCCAAATGAGTTTAATCCACCAGGTATGAAGCACGCATCGTCAGACATGGACACAGCGTGCTCTAGTCCTGAGATAAATTCCCCTCTCATCAAGTCACCATTGGCCAAACTCGATCCTATCCCTAAATGCGCGGAAGAGATTGTCGTTTTTGGTAGAAAACACGAGGTTCACAGGCATGTGAAATCGGATGCCAAAAATCCTCAAAAGAGTCCTTCCGGTTTTGGAAAGGACATTGTATCTGAAAGGGAGACCACTCGAAAAGATGAGGACACTCGAGATCGACCAGGAACTGTTTCGGACGAAATTTTGGATCAAGCTAAAAGCCGTCCCGTTGACGACAAAAGAGTTGTTGAAGCCATGTTCAACAGCGGCAATGTAGAGTCAAACCGTCGACCTAAACCTACTGGCCTCGAAGCGTCTGACGACACTCTCGTCGGATCGTTTGTTTCGCTCCAGAGGTCGGCTTCTCTCGATGAGAGTGAGGTTACGACGATAGACTACCAAGAGGATTCGTCACACGAGTCAATGACCACTCGAGCTGATCATTTCGAGATGGCTAGAATCGGAATCACCCCATATCGCAGTGCGTCGTTTCAAGAAAGTGGCTCTGCGTCTGGTATATTTCGTATCAAAGCACCATTATATGCCGCGCAAAACGCCGACAATATGGTACCTTCTCATCGAGAGCTCCGCCGGGCAAATGCTGTTGAAGCTCAAAGAAAGACGATGCAAATCCGAGCAAGATCTGATCAGTATTTTTCAACCCAGCTTCCCGCTGGATGGAAGGTGCGGTGGTCAAAAACGAAGCAGAAACCTTACTACGTCCATCCAGACTTTGGTTCGACGTGGCATTGCCCAGGATTGATTGCTGATCATGGGCAACCGGCAATTCAAAATGTTTGCCTGTCTGAAGATCAAAGGGTTGCTGATGGAAGGGTTTTCCCAGGGAGACCCCGAATCACTACGACTAAGCATGCGGCCGACGGAATTTTTGATAGCGGCATCAACAAATCACAGAGTAATGATTCAACCTACGATAAAGATACTACTGCGCACACTGCTGGGGAGAGCATCGAAAGTAGCGTAGATGAAACTGAGAGTAACATATTTTCAATGCCCAAGAATGATCACTCTCCACAGACATTCGAGAGTAGAGTTGAGGCGAACAATTATGAACATTCATCTTCGATGTCCAACAGTGTTGATACGAGCCACGTAACAAAATCTACATACACTGCTGAGAATGGCGTTCAAAGCAAGACAGGCGACCATTCAACGAACAAGAGTACCGATGCAAGTCGCATGGCTCAATCAACTCAAGGGACCGAGAACAGCTTTAGGAGCGAATTCAACCACAGTATATTGTCAATTGTTGACAGTGTTGATGGGGGCAACTCTGTTCAACCGGCAGCCGAAAGCGCCCGCAGAAGCGTTGGCGTTGGCAGCGACTTACAGAGCAAAGCCGACGATCGTGGAGAGGACGAGAGCGCTGTAGACCTGGCATCTCGCCCAGAGATTTTAGCGATCATCGATGGCAAGAAAGATGTGCAAGGCAAAGATGCGCTTTCTACAGAAGATTCGTCTAATTGTTTGACACAAGATTTTGAATCCAATAACTTTGCGTCTATTTGTGGAAATTACAAAGAGGGGGCTCAGTGTGCTCGCAAAAAACGCGGTCAAAATAACGACACGTCTTCGGATTACATGAAGGCGGAGCAGCATCATTGCAGCGATTCTGTTGAATTTGATAATGACCAAGGTGATTTTGGCGAGTTCGATGAAACTACCATCAAGGAGATCGACCAGCCAGGTGTTGATGAGAAGATTGACCATGCCTCTGGAGTTGATGAAGCAAGTTTTCTCGATAATATTGATAATGAGCCGGATGAAATCAAATCACTAGTAAGTGATCATGTTGATGTTGTAACCTTGCTACGAAAAGGCAGGAAGAAGAATCAGTCCCCATTGCCAACTATCAAGGAAATTCGCAACGAATCTGCTGGGTGTCGATCGAGTGAAGTTTCGCCAGACGAAGCAAGCACTGATTGTGAGCGCATCGAGTTGTTACCAAAGAAAGGCTCTCGCAATAAGAAAGACTCGCCTGAAGCCTCGAGGCATGATGGTGATGCAGACAAATTTAAAATGAATGTTGATGAAAGCACGAGTGGCGATTATGGGTTGTGTGATGACAATGATGACTATGAAAGCAGTGGCTGTGGTCAAAGCCCGTTGTTCGAGCGCAATAGAGGGATCGAAGATGATTCGGATGGTGGTGCAGAGGGTGGAATGAAGTTGGTCGGACGCCAGTCGCGAACGAGGATGGGATTGGATTTGGATACAGAGTTCAAGAAGGAGAGCAAACCATCAAGATCTCGTTGCAAGAAGAAAATGTTTCCTCCCGGTCCACTCTGTTCGTTACAATTCTTGGAAGAGATCGAAAATAAAGAGTTTGACACGCCTCTTTGGAGAAGAATGAAACGCAAGAGATCAACTCTTGAATCTGTCAACCGAAGCAAACGGAGACGAAGGTCTCACTCTTAATGTTCAAGTCTCTTCTGTGAAGTTCTAAGATCATTTGATAATTTGGTTCCGAGATTTCCTGTATCAGAGGTTGTCATACAAGTGCCGTTGGGCTGTGAGAGTGAAGTTTCACAAACCCTCCCTACTTTGCCCAATAAGTAATATCTGTCATAACTCGTGCGAGTAGCGCTACTAAGTTGGTGTTAAATGTTTGTACAACGAAGTAGCATACACCAATGAAGTTGACTGGTTGGTTTGCATTGGAATAGGGCTGAGCAATATTCCAGCAAGCGCTATATCCTGCAAGTACTATCCTGGACTGTTGGCGCTAGTTCTAGACCCGTCTGGACTTGACAAGCAAGGTGCTCGTCTCTAGAGGGTGAGATCATTTTTTGCCTTGTTCCGCTGGACATGACCCTGTCAAAGTGCTCAAGTTTGTGACAATACTATGTGGCTATGTACGACTGCTATTCAACTAAATGCAGCCGTAGAGCTATTTTGGTGAAAATTGCAATTTTAACCAAACCGTGGAAATTAGAATTTAAAATGGCTGCAAATAGTTTTGTTTGCAGCAAAGAACAGAATAGATTTTCTTGCAACATCACCTGTTAATTAATCCTAGAGTTTATCAACTGCTCAGATTCGATGTTTTGCTACCATATAAAACATTTCCCTTTTCTTTCATTGATCGTGATCAATATCAGTGGCAGTCGTCGTTGTCGTGGTGTTTTCGGCCAAGTTCAGTTATTGCCTTTCCATATTTGAGAAATCTTCGACTGTGTCAGTCAACATTTTTGTTCAAAACTTTGCAGTCAACTGTAAAATCATGACAAATATCAATCGTTTTAGAGAGTATTTTGACCCCAATACTAAGGAAGGCATCACGCTGTATAATTTAGCAATTACTAACTTCAAGAGTCCGCTCTCGGAAGAGCAACAGAAGGGACCTGAATCATTTAATTGCCTGAGTTGATTTTGTCAGAGCGGTTCAGGTCCTACTAGTTAATTTGTTAATGAAGTGAAAACATTTAATTTCTCAGTCAATATTGGGTGTTATGGTAAGTTTGATGCATCAAATTGACCCAAAAGACTTTGGGAAGCTCAAAAATGCAATAAAATGACTCAATTTTAGGTATTACCCCTTGCGAGCAAGTGCACAAAAGTAGTCCCGTTTTAAATTACTACTGACCACTCAACTCTTTGATTTTTGACGAGTGCTCGGATTTCCGCAAAAAGCGTCCTTTTGATGTCTCGTGATCGCTAGCATGCGCATCGTAGTCCACTGTCAGTATCAATCGCTTCCTCTCGTTGATAGGCACCAGTGGATACCACTAAACCTTACAGCCGCCGGCCCTGTGAGGAGTAAATATTTGCCTGCCATATGGCCAATTTTCTCAATTTTTCAATTAATTTGAAATGATTGCGCGCGAAGACGTTCAAATTGAATTGAAGACGGGCAGAGAAGTTTGTTTTGGTCCGCTGGGGCCCGCTCCATCCCAAATCCTTTTATTGCAATGTCCGGAGGATTGATGCACGACATGCACCATCTGTTCTTTGTGCAGAAGGACATTTGTGTCAATCAAAATGGAGGCCATTACCAGCGGGGAAAATTGTTTGCAATAGAAACAAAAATTTTCGTTGCTGCTACATATCTTGATCACAGGGATCGTTTGCTTGACGAGAACTGCGGCTCTCGTCCAAACATCTCTTGGATAGCAAAAGAGTGTCGTGTTGGGTGGCATTTTGTTTCAAAAATAGAGTCAGAGCTCATGGAAGAGGGGCATGCTATTGCTCCGAAAGATATTTATCAACGTAGGTCTACTCCGATTGGCCCAGGTTCTCTCAGTTTGGACGACAACAATGCTTTCGTTCTTTATCGCCTTTATCGGAAGGATCCAACTCGTTCTTTGAAAAGCTACGTTGGCTGGCTCTTTTATTTCACTGGCACGATCATTTTAGAGAGCACCGTATCTCGATTCTTCAGCCATGGATTTCTTATCCAGGGGCGGCTATGCAAGCCTAATTTGGTACCATACGACAAATTCAGAGGCCGAAGAATATTGCAAAGGCAAAAGAATACCTCCAGATGCTAGCTAGGATGGATCCATGGCGAGTAAAGTATGGAAACAAAAAAATGTTAAAAGGAAAAGCAGTTTACAACAAGAAGGCAAGACACGATGTCAGAACTGGCCTCATTCCAGTGGTCATGACGGATTTGGACCTTCGTAACACGTACTCAATCATTGGTATTTGTGGCACTGATAAAAAACAACTCCCGTCCAATTTTGCATCACCGAGGCTACCGTGGACACGGATCTATTTTCTTTGGAAATTGAAGCAGCAATTGCATCCGGATTTTTGAGACCAAGAGACATTTTGGTTTTGGACAACGTAGCAAACCACACAGGAAAGAATAATATGGTCTTGGAAGATTGGTTGTGGGAAGACCACAACATATTTGCCTTATTTCTTCCTGCTCGCACTCCGGAATGAAACCCAGTCGAATTCCTGTGGAATTGTCTCAAAGAGAGACTTCGGCATTTTGACTGGGCTCGTATCCNGCTCTTCCGATCTCTTGACTTCACCATCCTCCTTGTCATAAATGCATTCGAATCCTGCCTTTTCGGCAACATGAATCATTGCGCGGTTTGATTGCAAAACTACTGCCTCTATGGCATCGATGCCGTCTGCCTTGGCGTGCTCAATGAGCTCTCGCAGCAGCTTGCATCCTAGCCCTTCTCCTGGCACGACAATGATGTACATCAAAATTGAAAGAGGAAGCAATTGGTAATCAAAATCCAGAGATATAGATGAAACAGACGCACATTGTGCATCGCACCCATGCTCACCCTGGTAGTCATCAGCGACCAGCATGGAAAACTAATTTTATCAATATTGTTGTTTATGCATTGGAATCATTGTTTGCAAGACAAAGACACAAAATGAGATAATCTGCGAAACGAGGAATCATATTTCCAATTAAGTGCATAGCCATGATCATCGTGCACTCAATACTCACTTCTGCAATATTTCTGCCATGCTCTTTGGTCAACCTTGCAGCTGCAACTAGTTTGCCATTGCTTGAACATTTATCCAATGCAATCAATGCTAGATCCCGGTCATAATCTTCAAAGAGAGAACAAGTCAAGAGAAGGAGTGTTGTAACTCTTCATGAGAAGAAAGGGGATGCCAAGGCTGAGAGCACATTGATCAAGCCTACTTACCTACATGGCATACTCGGATCAGTCTATTGTGGGCGACACTGCAGACATGATTCCCAATAAAAGACCACTGTGAGGAGATTATGACAAGATGGGTCGATTTCATACCCAAGGCTAACTTACCGATCTTCATATTTGATATCAGAGAGGTATCTGAAAGAAAAGAATTTGCCGTCAGGATCTTGCAGTGAAATAAGCATTTCAGATCCCTGTTCCATTAGAGAAATACATCCTCACCTTGTGTAGACGCTCTCTTCAGATATGCGTTTGTGAAAGTCGACTACCAACGGTTCATCCTCTGGCATGATGGCTCGAATGAGCACGGCTCTTCCTTTCTTTGACACAAAGCGCTGCTCGTACTGGCTCGGATACGGCCTGATTGCAGGCCGGACGGTTTTAGATGCACAGCCAGCCTCCATCGGCGAATGCAATATGATGCGGGCATCTAGTGCTATGAGAGTATCACCAGAAGCAAGGAGAGGATTGATCTCTACCTCGGATATGTAATTCCATTTCTCCATGACTATGTCAAGACAAAAAAGAACGAAGTTACAGGTCATTTTGATCATTGCATCATCAATGTACTTCTTCATGTAAATACACACCTAAATGGCTAAAGTTGACGATGAGTTTCTCTAGAGCACGGATGTCAACAGGCTTGTTCCCACGTACACCTTTCAAAGCTTTGTAGATTTTTGTGTTCTTCATCATCAGATGTGCAAGGTTGGAATTGAGAGGAGGAAGGGCTGCATCGACACAGAGCAATGAGCTGTGTCGAATCCAATTGAAAAAATAGACGAAATAGACGAGGACCGTACCTAGCGATCGATCGTGGTAAACTTCGACCAAAGTTCCACCTGAGCCAAATAGCATCACAGGTCCAAACTGATCATCTGGCGAGGCGCCCACAATCAACTCGTAAGCATTCCTTGCGTCGATCATGGGCTGGACGGTGACGCCCAGGAAGGCGTCGCTTTCAAATTTACTCTCGACTGCCGTCTGAATACTGTGGAATGCTTCTCGCACTTGTTGATACGAAATCAAATTGAGCTTGACCCCCCCAACATCCGTCTTGTGCGCGATTGACTCTGAGTTTATCTTCACAACGACGGGATACCCAATCTCATTTGCGGCACCAACAGCTTCCTCGGCACTACGAGCCAGTATCGACTTGACAGTAGGGATGCCATAAGCGGACAATATTTGTTTTGACTCGAATTCTGTAAGTAGCATTCTGCCAGCACTTTGAGCTCGAGCAAGGATGGTGTCGACCATTTGACTTTCAGAATGCAGATCTGTGCACCACCTTGGACATTGGTACCTTCCAAATACGTTCCATATAGTTGAATATTATGTGAGAATAATTCGTGATTGAATGGTTCAAAAAGACAGTCGAATACACTGTTCACTAACAATTGACCAACGTTGACAGAATATTGAAACATGTACGAGAACATCTCAGCTGCACTATCGGGGTAATCGTACGTCGGAATGCCCGCCTCGTCAAGTATGGCACGCCCTTCCATAACTCCAGTCCCTCCCATCCAAGACGCTAGGATAGGCTTTGACCCTCTGAATTTCTTTGATACTTCCGCAATCCGCTTGGCTGTCTCTGTCGGGTTGGTCATACTCTGAGGAGTCAACACCTACAATTCAAAAGAGACAAATTAATTGAGCGGTAAGGGAGCTACGGTCTAAAATATAGTTTCACGTTGATTGACTGGTTTTTCTCACAATTAAGATCCCATCGGAATACTGATTTTGGGCGGCAATCGTAACGGCTCTGGCATACGTGTCGGGGGTTGCATCTCCAAGCAGATCTATCGGGTTTGACTTGCTCCAGTGAGGAGGTAGCAGCTGGTTCAACTGTTGCATTGTTTCGTCACTGAGCCATGCCAGTTGCCCACCACTGTTGATCAAGGCATCTGTAGATATTACTCCAGGCCCGCCTGCATTTGTCACGATGGTGAGGTACTTTCCTAAACAAGTGTTTCAGTAGATGACAACAACATAGCAGGATTCGCTTCGTTTGCGAGCATAAGACATGGGAAAAGTTCACAAATAACATTGATCTCTACTCGCCTCTAGGCCTTGGCTGCTTGCCCAGCAATTCAATAATCTCAAATACTTCTCGAATCTTATTCACACGAAGGACCCCACATCTTTTGAATGCTGCATCTGAAAATCATTACAACAAATCGCGAAATGATGGTTCATACTTAAAAGAAGGCATGCTCAATGACCATTCAAATGGATGAAAACTAACCTAGCACGTCATCGCTGCCCGCCAAACTTCCCGTATGAGACGCTGCCGCTGCCGCCGCTTGTTCTGTTCTCCCAGGTTTAATAACAATAATCGGTTTGGTCATGGCAACTTCAGCCGCTGCCGACATAAAGTTCCGTGCATCCCCAATCGTTTCCATGTAGATCGCAATCGCTTTGGTGTTTGGATCATCTCCTAAGTAATAAATGATATCGCCCCAGTCCACGTCCATCATGGAGCCAATACTGATGAAGGCGGAGAAGCCGACATTGGCCTGGAGGCTCCAGTCGAGGATGGACGTGCACATGGCTCCGCTTTGGCTGATGAATGCGACGTTTCCAGGCTTGGCCATGTTCGTGGCGAACGTTGCATTTAAGCCACTGATGGGATTCTAGAAGGTTGTTCCAGTGGTTCAGTTTCCATACGATCATCATAGATTGTGAAGCGGATCCAAGCGTTTGCTTTGTCAATATAACAGTATTACAGCCAGTTGAAACAGCTCATAAACTGTCTCACCATAACACCCAAACAGTTTGGTCCCACCACTCGAATGTTACCATCCCTGGCAATGTCCATAATTTCATTCTCGAGAGCTGCTCCCTCGGTACCCGTTTCTTTGAATCCTGCCGAGATTATTATTGCGCATTTGACGCCAGCGGTGGCACAATCTAGCATAACCTGTTAAATAGAGCAGTCGAAAGATGATTGCAATTGCATTTAAATGTGATGCATTGAGCATCTTTGCAGGCAAAACGCCAAATTACGACTAATCAGAGTGGATCAGTATATATACTCACGTTCTTCACCACCCCGGCCGGCACGGCAATTATAGCCAAATCAATCCCCCTTTCTGGAATATCTTGCACCCTCCTATACGACCGTATCCCAAAAATGTTGTCCCTCCTCACATGCAGATTGTTGTTCACCGGATATATTGTCCCCCCGAACGGACTGCTCACGAGATTCCACAGCATCGTGCGTCCGACGCTTCCCTCCTTCGCGCTTGCGCCAACAAGGGCCACGGATTTCGGACGAAAGATGGCATCGAGCGGTCGTTCTTGAAAATGTCTCCAGAAATCGTGGGCGGTGTGCGATGATTTGGATCGGCGGTGTAATGATAATGAGGATGTCATTCTTAAATCAAGTTGTCTGTCTTTGTCTTGTTCTTGTGATGCTTTGTTTTTTATGAGAGAGAGAGAGGTGGAGAGAGATCGAAGTACGATACATAGCTATGGTACCTTACGATATTTCCGAAGTATCGTAGGTACTCCTACGAGTACGTATTACTTCTAGGTAAGTAAGTGTGCCGTTAGCAGCCGTTATAGCCCATATTTACTTATCTCTCTCTTTGCGCCCGCGCGCGCACCGCGCGTTACGGAAGGAGAAGACAGATCCGGTCCTCCGCCGATCCGTGGTTGGTTCGTAGTTGTTCATTGAAGTTCGTATTACAACGCGAACGCAACAAAATAATGTTGTACCATAGTTACCTACCTACTTTACCTAGGTACGAAAAGAGTAAGTGCGATACTTTACTTACAGTCGTTCTGTCAATTGTTGCGCAGCCTTACTTTTTGCCCTTGTTTTTTT
>JALLOY010000228.1:0-17616 GCA_036939835.1 Thalassiosira delicatula
CACACATACACAGTACACCCCGGTTCCAAAGTGGTCAACTGTGGAGGTCTTGTGTCTGAGGTAGCTGGTTTGAACCCTACAGTTGCTAGATCGTCCGCTCTCCCTGCGTGGGGTTCGAAGCCGGAGGAGGACGTTTGTACCATCGTAGATGGTTTGATCAGTAAGGAAAAGAAAATTGCCAGGATAGAGTAAACGGAATTTGTAACCCCGTGTGTTAAAAATCAAAAGACATCGCTACTCAAGCCAGCTCGCTCCGTCCATACAAACCCGGTATTTAGATTCTGGGTAGTGTTGCATGTCCCTACACCAAACCCTACCCAAGTTTGCCAAGAATCCCATTCACGGGGGACCACAGATCCACAAAATTTAGAGACCTGTCATCTGCTAATTACCTGTCCACGGATGGCTACTCTGAGTAAGGCGGGGCACCTGATCGGGACGAGAGTTTAGGAAGTCTTCACCACGGCATCAAAATGGGCTTCGAGGCCTGCTTTATGGCAGCAGGCTGAATACAACCATAGCTGCATGTCTCAATTGGAATGGAGTATCCAACTATGTGCCCTGGATTATAGGAGGGCACACTAATGGTGGTGTAAAGAGGAGATAGGGCAAGCTCGCAGTTGGCTATGGAGGTCTAAAAGGGGTATGGCAATACCGGTGTGCCAATGGGCAATGGAGAGGACTCTGTCAGATCAGCTGGCCATCACAGATCAACCATCACAGACCAGCCATTATTTATCAGCCATCATTAATCTACATCATCAATTGTTGATCCACCTCATCAATGACCCTCTCTTTGTTGCAATGCCGTGTCGTTTTCTCCACTCGGCCCACGTGATCGCCTCTTCCAGTAACACAGCGATGACTTCTACTGCCAGCCGCATTTGTTCAACACATCCACCAAAATATCTGATTTGAATTTCTAGTACTGGTCTCTCTCTCTTGCACACCACAGCCACACAATAATTATCAAATCAATAGAGAAGGGGGCCAAACAAAACAAATGCGCAGTCCATAGAGAGCTCCTTTCTGTGGAGTGGACAGACTTAAACCTCAAAGTGTTCAAGTTCTGACAAATGTTGCGCGGGTAGAGTCGCATGGGAAATTTTACTTTGCTCCCACCAAAGTAGTCCGAGGGCAATATCTGGGACATCTTCCTATACAGTGTGCCCTCGGCTGTGGATGCGGGGACATTGTTGTTTGATATCATCATCTTGGAAGTTGGGCAGATACACAACAAAAGGCACCAGATAATAAACTAAACTAAGGTGAGACACAATCAACTGCAAACATTGGATCTTCCATTTTGTTATTGTTCAATGAATCACCAGGGGCTGGGAAGTTGGGGGCTGCAAAGTTGTCATCACTTGTAGCTGTGGTAGTTTTGACACAAACTTTCTTGGGGAGAAGGACAAACCAAAAGAGTCGCAGCTCAGATGGTAGTGGAGTAGGTGGTCTCAAGGCTTCTAGTTCTGCTAGCAAATACGGCCACACAAGATTGCTGCATGGAAAACCTGTCTAAAAGTCAACTGGTTGGGTGTCTGCCTCTAGCTTCTCCAGATCTTTGGTCATCTCTTCCAATACTTCCTCTTCGATTTTGACTTCATTGTCCCCGGGCGTCATTGCTCTGTGCCAGGAAAAGAATCACCCTACATTGATCAACAATGTCTTTCTTCAAGTTCAGAGTCATCCCTCTGCTTGAGACTTCTTGTACTGCAATCTCACCAACTTCATTTTCCGTGTTGCACGATTCAACCTTTTGTGACACGCCTTCATGTTCATGGCAGTGCCTTTCTTGTTCTTCTTGTGGTACTTCTTCCTCGCAAACACCATTGGGGCGGTGTGACAACTGTCAAAACTGCAGTTATCTATTAGCTATTGAGACTCCACAGCTTTGATCTCGTTTTTTTGAAGTGATTAATATGGTACAACTGATGGGGGCCAAGTCCAAAAATATATGTATACCAGCTACCATCTCCACCCATGTGAATGTCTCCATCGGCATGAGAAAAAATGCGACCGCCAGGATCGTAGCTGCAATCGCCATGACCTGATCAATCAAATCTGCTTCTGATACTGGCATATGCATTCTTCATATTGCTGGATTTCTTCTTTGTTTTTCCACTGCAATGGTTCTCATTTTGCCAACAACCAAATTATACAAAATGACCACGGATTTGTTCAACTTGGGGTGAAAATTTGGGTAGTGGTTGATGGTTGACTTGAAGATCTTGGAGTTGGACACCCTAGTAGCTGCAAGTTCCCACCAATTTTCCTTTACAGCTCTATCATTGCTCATGACATTTAGTTCCTCTATTGATATTGCATCGAAGTATACAATAAGTGCTTTGTTGTGCCCTAGAATGTCAATTAAATTATGTAACAGACAAATGTGGGGAGTGGTACCTTTCCACCTACGACCACCGGCATCTGAGTTCACTCTCTCCTCCTTGGCCCAAGATTTTGTAGTGGCCTTCCTTCAAAATGCTTTGATCTTTATCTTGACAAATGTGATACTGTCTTTGTTTGATTCTGGGTTTGCTTTTAGCCAATCTTTGCAGACACCTCTTTTCAACTGCTTGTCTAACTTTGGGTTCTTCCCCCACCTACTTCTGATTCAAACAACTGACGTTGTTTGGAAATCTGATGACTTGAGATCCTTCACTTTCTCACTGTTTTTGAAAAAAGAGTATTTCGTCCTCCCATTTTGTATTGCTTCCAACATTCAGATACGGCATCACCATGCATTTTGTGTTGACATACGTATTGTCACCAAATAAACAAAGACTGTTGGCAAGAAATCCTGATGTGATCAATTTCTCTTTAATTCAGGGACTCAAACGCCATGTGATCTGGCAACACAACACCATAATTGATAGACAAGTCCAAAAACCGCCATTTGTGGTCATACATGGCTTGTAAGTTCAATCCATACTTATGTTTGCAACCAAAATATAACTTGAGTTTGTTCACACCGACTTATTTGCACTCATAATTTGATGACTTGTGAGTCCAAATCAAAATGTTGTCAACACAACCGAAACAATAATCACATTTTGTGGCTGGCCATTTGTCACAAAATTCTGCGGTGATCTCTTTTTGTGCTCCGTGATCCATCAGGAATGCAATTTTCAAAACAGGGCAGTTGTTCACTGCTTGCATTGTTTGATCCACACAGTTGAACACCGTTGAGCAAGATATCACAAATATGATAGCAATGTTGTATGAATCTCCCCCGAAAAAAAATAGAATACCACTTTCAAGACAGATTGTTGGGTAAATTTTGCCACCGACGAGTTGTCCTTCAAATCATCTTTGTTTATGTAATTGATGAAATATGGCACCAGTAATCAAAACAGCCTGTGAAACCAATGGCATGATATTCAAAATGATTGTTTGGAATAGGTTTGGAGACAATACTCTCTTTTGGACACTAATATTTGTATATCCAAAAGGGTTGTCAGAGAGTTGGGAGATGTAACAGAAATCTGAATCTTCTTCAACTTGACTATTTCTTTGGAAAATTAATAGTTTGACCTTTATCACATTATTTGTGGTTTTGGTCTTATTTCTCCATTTCAAAACGGTCAACTAATTGTTCTGCATAAGTTTCGTGGTTTGGCTTGGTGTGCCAGCAATTTGATATTGTTCACATTAGATATGAGAGCAAACAACCCAAGTATGGATATCTTTATTCTGTTCCCATAGGATACCTGGGCTTTGTTCTGCTGTGTATTTAATATTCTTGTGTTGACGGCCCTAGGCGGGTGGCAACTCGGCCGCAACCTCCTTGTACGGGCTAAAATGTGTAATAAAACTGCAAAAATAATTGATTTTTGACTTGGTACTAGTAGGTATGTTGATCAATACTTCCTCTGTCCAACGAAATTCTGCTCAAACAAACGTGTTGAGCTGTATTAAGCTCAATTTTGGTCAAAATTAGATGCAGATTGAAGCTATAGAAAGCTATGATTGTGGCCTTTTTTTGTTATAGAGTTAGCTAAATTTCCGATATTAATCACGGAACTAGAAGCAATTCTGTGCCGTGTTTTGAGGAGCTAGCAAGAAAATTCTCTGGGAGAATTTTTTGAGCGTGTTTATTGAAGTTCTTGTATCTATTCGGTGATCGCCATGTAATTTTAACGGTTTTGGAAAATAGGCAGGGCCTATTGCTTGCGAACGTTAGATACTGGCGCGATTGCGAGGACGGCGGCAAGGCAGATTCAAATTTAAACACCTTGTGTGTGTGTAATTAAATCTTAACCATGGAATTATTATAAAATCTACGCAGAACTGAGCAGAATTTTGTTGACTCTCTATTTTTGGAAAATGAGCAGGATTTTGTCGGACAGAGGAAGTACATGAAAGCCCTTGACATAGCTCTAATGATACTTGAAATTATAACTTGAAATTATTGTCAATCAGTTTTATCATACAAGGCAAGCCTAGCGGCTTACCTACAACATGCCATCAGAGTTCCACACATGTACCCCAAATGATGACTTTGAGCCACTACTAGACAGCCAAAAAATATTTGAAAAAGAATTGCCGTCACCATCAAGTGAGGAAGGGGAATAAACATGATAATTTTGTTTTGTTTGAACATCTTCAATTCTTTTGGCCTCGGCTGAACTGGACCCTCTACTTATATGAAGGAATTTAGAGATAGAGAAGAAATCTTTATGGAAGTTTAAGGATGATCCAAACAGCGTTATGTGAGTAATTTAGTGCTGAAACTGCTCAAATACAGCCATGGTATTTTGGGAGAAAGCTCTTCAGTGGATAAGAGACATGGAAATGGAAAGATTCACCACTGATCCTCATCTATATCACAAGATCATATCATCTTATGTTGACAAAAAGTGATATCTATCAGATTAGACTATGGTGTTGAAGAATTAGTAAATTCTTGGCGTGCTATATTCCCAGATGGAAGGAACCAACTTGGAAACAAAAAATAGCCCGCTGTGGGCATTCATACATCAAATTGAGGCCGTGACTCTAAATACTGTCTCACTTGTGCAAGTTCAAGGTTGGTGGGATTAGCAGTTGGGGGTCTCCTTGGGAGGCCAGGTACATTAGTGTCACAATTGGCAAAATACTGGTCATATTGGATAGATGAAAGTCTCGTTTTCAGGAATGAGGCAGCTATCAAGAAGCTGAAGAAGGGATTTGTGGAAAGGTTTCATGAAACATAATAAATAATAAAAGCAAACGAGAATTGAAAAGGTGGCTGACTAGATTATAGTACAAATAAGATAACTTAGGCATTGGGCTTTGGGCACTTTCAACTATGGGCATTGTCTGCAAAAGTTGCTGAGTGAAAATTTTGTATCATGTTTTCTTAGGATATAATTACTCTTACGCTATCTTTTCTGGTCCCTGGTAGTATGACCTTACATCCACAATTGGGAACTGCATACCATGTGTGTAGTTGTACAATTTGATAACTGACCATGGGTCCTGCAGTTCAATGTGTTGTGAATGATGTGATTTCATATTTTTTGGCATGCTCCCATGTATGATATCAACAACACCCAAATGTGGTATTGGCTGTTGCTTTGATTTCCAAAAAAATTACATGATCTCAACATACTGTTGCTCTGCAAGATTTAGATCAATGTGTCTATTTCTATTATGGAATTCATAGGAACTATACTTGATGAAGATTTTGATCTCATATCTTTTTCCTCTTTTTTGTATATGGTGATTACTCAAAAAGCTGTACATACTATTGCTCTGTGAGTTGCAACGCCATCTGGAGTGAGAAATAATTATGATTTTACTATTTTGGTTGGTATTATAGAATCAATGATAGAATGATACCCAATGTATCATTTTAGTACCCATCCTTGTGCTGAAATTAGTATTCTTGGTCCCTTATGTATCAGCAAAAGGACGTACCCATTGGTATTACAAAATAGGATGTCTGTGAGATTTTAGCAATGATCAATGAGATTTAGCAAGTTAGACTAAAAACACTGAGAATCCAGGAATCCTAGAAAGAAGACATGCTTACAATTAGGCATGTCAAAATTAGAAATTCACTTACGAAAGGAGAGTTATTCATTTGTTTGCACAATATCAGGAAACATAAAATAGTATGTGTGTAGCATAGGGGTTACTTGCAACTCAGTGACCATACAATGATTTATGATTGATGTGGGTTCATCCTGACGTTTTTTATTGGTTTGAATTCTTTTGGTAGTTTCCCACAATGATTAAAAAATGGAGAACTCAACGAATCTAAATAGAGAGATTCCTGGATCTTGAAACATGGCTCAAAGTAGTAGGTGCAAGAAAATCATAAGGTGTTCCACATTGATTGACTTTTGTGTGGCATGCTCTAGGAATCAGTCCTCCTAGTAGGGCGACTACATCATGCCTGATGAAGGGCTATAGGTTTAATAATGTCAATATTAGTTGCTGTAATTATTAGGTAGCCACCCCAGTGTGGTTTGAATGGCCCCCCAGGGGTTGTGGATAATTTTTATTGGGGTCTGGTTGGGATGTTTGGTGAAGGATTTGACCAGGATTTGAGTTATATTGATACAATGGAATCATTTTTGTTGTTTTGAGAAATATTCAAACGACAGGATTGGTAACCTTACTATGGTATGGTGGTAGAATCTCATATTTGAGTAGATTTGGCACAGATTTGATTCCTGGCACATGGTGGTATGGTGCTGTGGACTAGTTTGGTTTCTGTGTCGTATGAATTCTTTGTAGGTAGCTGGTTGCTAATTACAATAGATTTAGTCATTGGTTTCACGTGGCAATTGACAATTTACTGCGGTGCGGTTGTCCAATCAAATGCAACTCAAATGCCCAACTTTTCCTGACTGTAGTATTGTGGGGACACAAGCTTTGCTCTTGGTTGTTGAAATGCCAAACCAGTATATTCTACAAGAATGTGGCGTTTTGGTTTGGGTTAAGGTGAGGCAATTGTGGGGTTTGTTAGGGTGAGGCAATTGTGGGGTTTGCGAGGGAGGAGGAAAATTAATTGTAGTTGGCTTATTCATAAAATCTGATTGAATTAAGGGAGTGTGGACTTTGAGCAACAAGCATAGATGTTTAAACATAGAATCCCGAGGCAGCACATTGCTTGGAGGTGCAATCGGGACATATCATGTAGGTACCACCAGTTGTTAATTACAGGCCACACTGTCTGTTGGCACTAAGTTTTGTTGTAATTTCATTCAAGACAATCAACACTGTAGACTTTTACCCACTTCTGGAAAATCTAGAATGAAAAATATTTCAATACAAATAATAGATGTCCATGGTACTTGTATTTATCCTGTGCAACACCTTTGGGGTTAGTCAGAATTGATTGGTAACGCTTGCAAACCTAATCGAATTGTATTGCTGTATTATGGGGTATAATATAGATCAATGTTGCAGTTTTGATGCCGGGTTCATTCTATTAAGGGGCCATTTTCCCAAATGGGTTATCATCTTATCATGCCATTGTAGTACTAGATTTCCTTGTTCTCTACCATGCATTTGCCCTGTACGCTCAAAACTCATAAAGCCATAGCTATATTAACAACAAAATTTGGGTAAGATAGTGTGAACCCCCTTGCCTGGTTGTTGTCTCTCAGTCAAATGCTACTTGCACCAAGTTATGACATTTGTTAGAGGAGAGTGTCCCCCCTCACGGGATTATTAGGAAGTACCCCTGGGTACACAATCCGTCCTCATACAACCGTGCATTGGGTGTGAAAAATTTGGGCCTTGTATTAACGGTCTAGGTCTAGGTCCTAGATAAAAGGGGGACAGCCAGTATTGTGGACCCAGTCAGCCTAGGAACTTTTGGTGGTCAATGATTAGAGCACTAACTTGGGTCTCCATTGACATGCTGTATCAAAGTCAAGGGCCCCTCTCTCTAGAAGACAAAAACACACAAGGTTAGTGAACCACTCATTGAAGTATACCGGCTGATCTTGGTCCTGGGAGGGATGGATTGGGACATTTTGTCACTTTCCTTGATTGTAGGAATAGGTATAGTTTTTCTCGCCCATCAAAAACCACCAAAATGTTGGGTTCAAAAGTGATTGCACAAGCGCTTCTTCATGTCCCTCACAGACGTTCATCGTGCAACCATGAGCATGTAAAGCAGATGGTATCACTATCATCCATGTGCTAATATCTCATTACGCGACAACTAATGCTCAAAATTTACTGGCAAGATCCTGAATGAATGAAATTCAATTGCGTCTTGGTCAAATTCTTGTTCATTTAGGAACTTTCAGTAGCACAATATCGTGTAGTGTCTATCACCTCAAATGAGGAGGCAACAAAAATTGGTGCCTGTTGATAATGAGGTTAATGACTATCAACCTAATTAAGTGATATGTGACAATCAATCTTCCAAATTGCGAACTTGGTATAGTATATATTTAAAGGCCAATACTTGTGGCTTAAATGTCACACTTGTTTAATTGCAAGGAGATCTGAAAATAATCAAAGAAGGGAGCAATATAGACCTTTTCCCTCTCTAAAAAACCTTTGATCCCCCCCTTGATCTCGAACCAAACTATCCTGATCTTGAAGAAAATGTTGATCAGACATTTCAGGAATCAAGAGAAAAGAGTATGCTCCCGCTAAGTTATTGAGAGGGAAATTATGGCCTATTAATTGCATTTGGTCAGAGCATACCTCAGCTACTTAATTACTACGATATTGCAAAAGCAATAACTTTGCATTTAGATTTGTTGTAGCTACGTAGAACTGGCGGGTGGAGGGCTAAAAACAAAGGTGACAAAGTAGTGCTTTTTAGGCCATCTAGGAAAAGGCACTTTTAGAGTTATATTAAGGCTTGATATCAGAGAGAATAGGGTGTGACGACAATATTTGTGTGTGTATACTCGCTTGACAGTGTCTGTGTATTGTTTGTAGAATATTTGACGCGCGCGATGACAAAAATATACGCGGGTCGTAAAGTACGTTCTTAACTTTAACTTTCAGCCATCCATCAGAAAGCAGCTGTCTGTGGTTCGTGGTCCATGACGCATGCAACTTACGTATTGACATGCCATGGTCGGCATATCAATCACACTCTCTGGTGTGATTGTATTGGTACGCGGCTGTTTTCAGGTCCACCAAATCACCCCAATTGTCGTTTTTGGCTAATATGTACAAATATCACAATTTTTGGCCTCAAGAAGGATGGGAGGTGGAAACCATCAGATGGTGGCTATGAGATTGGACAAGCCCAATAATTTATAAATCAATATCAAACACTTTCCACCTCTTGCCTTTCTTGGGGCCAAAATGGGTTGTTAAAGTCCAAATTTGCAACTGATGTGTAGCCCTCCCCCCTATCCCTCCTGGGATCAAAACCATCCTCATTTATGACAATGGAATGATTTGCAGGTATCAACAGTGACGGATAAGATCACAAGAGTCCGGAGTGGAAGTTGATTTCTTAACCCCAGAAAATTGGAAGGATCAAAGTTGAAGGCAACCAGCTGCCACCGTTGTCAACATGGGGGAGAGTGCCAAATTAATTCCACCGTCTATCGCCCAATATAAAGGAGTTGTAGCTGTAACGATTAAGGACAACTGGCAAGATCAAATATTGGTAGCAAGGACAACCACAAAGAGTAGCTTGCGTCAATGCTGCAATTTGTGATTTTAAGACAATAGCTACAATTACGGCAGGGGGGGGGGTGAATTATTGTCCTTATCAATTTCAATTGTCATCTAGTTTGCAGTCGGATAAGATTATTGACACCCTTAATTCTAGCTAGCAGGGTAAAAGGCAACCAAATAAAAGGTACATAGAACTTGGTATCTATAGAACAACAGGGCCATGTCAACCCCCCCAATGAAGTTTTGCTAAAAGAATGGAGGGCAGATGGGGGGTTCGTGGTGTGCTCCCATGTGGTTCCATTTGATCTAAAAGGAGGAAGCATCTAATTGTTGCATTTGAAGGTATTGGAAGACTGTCACATGCAAATGTGCCTCCAAGAAGCAGGTTTGATGGTTGGCAGGACAACAATAATATACTTGTGCACAAAGAGAAAGGCGCTGTGGTTGTTTAACGAGACGACTGTGGCAGTGGTAGGCTTCAACGCCAACTGTAACGGTGGTGAGTTGCTCACGCCATAGAGGGACATGACGCAGATACATTGCTCAAAGATGAAGATAACGTTAACAAATTGCTCGTGCCGCCATTGGTCTCATGGAGAGGGCGTATGATTTATGATAGACGATTTGGACCGGCTATGACGACGGCAGCAAATTGCTAGCGTTGCCAATGCCTGGCTTGGATTCGTGGTGATGACCGCGAAGGAAACTTTCCGTGCGATAACCAAGTGCTTACACGCTGAACACCGGGATCGGCAAGGTCGAGCCGGCTACGAATAGCTCATGTCTCGGTCATTGCAGACTGACTTACAATCAACACGGCAGCAAATTGCTTGTGTCGGCGGCATTTTTTGCAGTTTTACCCACCGCGTTGCGCTGAATCTTTAAGACGAACACTCTATTAAGAAGCGTTAATGGTGATCGTAATCATCTGCAAGAGCAAGAATGGGGTTCACCTGTGAGAAAACCATTCTGCAAGATTATGACTAAATAGGATTCATTCTAGTTTGGAACGTGATCAGAATGTCTGGTCACGTGATCAGGTGCGACAGCGAGCAGGATGCCCCTGCAAATATTATGGCAACGAGCATTTTGCAAAATGTTGTCACGTTCCAAGAGAAATCATCCTTGATGAAGTGCTTTTAAATGATGCAAAACTGTAAATGATCCCGAGCAATTCGCACATAGTATTTGTCAATCAATCGCTCCTCCGAAAACGATGCTCGAAATCCCTTACATTCTCCTCTCCCTTCTCCAAAGTGTCGAGAAACAACGATTCCATCCCTCGCGCGACCCGCCTCACCTCGCGCGCATTCCTATTTACACACGCCACGTTGCTCCAAAAGTGCAAGTCGTAGTAATCCATCCAACAGCGGGTTATCCTCCATATGGTATTGTTGAATCCCGCCCAATAACACGTGAATCCGAACCGTCGATCCAAATGCTCGACGGCATGGCGCAGCGATTGACTCTTCCACGGTCCCATCCAGTTGTACTCGAACTCCAAGTAACGCACCCGTTCCAGGACGATCGAACCGTTGCGGTCCCCATCGCCACCGCCGCCGCCCATGAGCACGTCGTAATCGTGACCCTCCACGTCCACGCTCAGGTAATCGATGGGCGCCCCCCCCAGAACGTACTTGGAAACGTACGAGTCCAGGCCGTACGCCGTCACATTCACGCACATCTGCGGAAGGCACCTGACGGTATCGATGCCGGCGTTCTCCCGACCAGCCCTCGCCGTCTCGCGGGGGAACGCGACGAGGCCGTCCCCCCTCGACACGGCCGCGTGCGTCACGACGAATCCCATTTTGTCGTATTTCAACTTGTACGCCGCGCGGCTCAGCGATTTGTAGGTGGACGGCACCGGTTCGATGCAGTGCATTCGCGCGCCGTTCTCGCCGACGGCGATGTTGCTCCCGCGAGCGTCGCTTTCCGGCGGTAGTGAAAATTGGGACGAGGTCGCCTGGTTGCAAACGTCCGTTGCCAACTTGAACTTTCCGTGGGGCACGCCCTTTTTGTACGTGTCCGTCATGGCGTCTTCCCAGGCGACCTTGTCGAAGGTCGGATTCCCGGAGCCCATTCTCATGGCGTTGACGGCATCGAATCCCTTGTTGCATCCGACGGATATGCCCAGGAAAGAATGGCCGGGACTGGAAAGATTCGAAAGCGCCGACCGGGTACGATGCAATTCCGCATAGTGATTTTCCAGCCAGATTGCGTCGGGACAGCGAGTCGCGTAGGTGAGGGAGCATCGCTGCGTCCATGGCTCATTCTGGTGCTTCACGCAGTCGTCGGGGGGCAGTTGTTTTCGAATGGTGGATAGTTGGCGGGGCGTGCATTGCGCCACTTCTGCTTCTAAAATAATGTCGTCGCCGTCGTCGACATTATGGTCGTGGGATGTGGTACTATGATAATCGGTGACGTTGGAGAAGCCATCGTAGTATCCGGCAAGGGCATAGCGTTGGATGGACGCAGTATGCAGCAACGCAACTGCGGACGATAAGATCATGAACCAGATCCGGCGCCGTCGTCGATAGTGGTCGGTTACACGAGGCTGCATTACTTATTCATTTACCGTGGGAATGANTTATTCATTTACCGTGGGAATGAAGTCTCTCTCGCGCGCGGCGATCGACGCTGTCACTGTAACTTAGTAGAATCTGAATGAAGCTCGCGCTCAGCCTGCTGATGCTGATATTTTTTGGGGGGACACTTTAGGAGGTAAGATAACAAGAGCATCGTGGTGGTGATGCCTGTCGGAAAGATCCTGCACGCCAGCGCTGTGATGTGCCCGCCATTCGTAGGTCGAACGAGTTCGTAAACAAGAAGGTGATGCTATCGTATCGTATGTGCCATGTATGTGCCATGTCGTTAGGAAGTGTCATATCATAAATAATGTCAACCCCTAATCGACTGTTATTTCTCCCCCACGTCGAAAAGTGAAAATCCATACCGAGGGGGAATTACTCTGCTCGAAAAACAAAGTAAAAGCTACCAGTTCGGCAGGTAGAATTCGAACAGTGTCCGGGTGAAACACTTCCACGAGGTTCATCGCACATGTTCATGGGGGTAGAAATTAATCGAGGCGACGCGAAAAAACTAAGACTCCACGCTCCACGCTCCACGCTGGCTGTCACCATGCCACATGCCAGGGCCCGCGCAACAGCCGCCAGCCGCCAGCAGCGATATCACAATGGCACATGGGCTCCACCGCTATTGTAGCAGCTGCTACTACTACATTAGCTGTTTTATCGTATCGTTCTAACTACTTCTAGAGCAACTAGACAAAAAGATCAGGCCGACGAACCTGGCTGTGGCAACAATAAAATACAAAAATGGTCGACACAGACGAAATCTATCAGCAACAATTCGTACGATCACTCTTCAACGATCATGACGAAGTCGACACTGACGAACCAGACGATGCCATAACCGAACACACGTGGACATCCGTCAGCCCGACGAACGGCACGATCTCCATCATCTACCATCTAGCGTTCCTCGCGCCGGGACACGGCGATTGCATGTGGAACTCCTCCCAATGCATCGCCCAACACTTAATGGATCCCGACATGCGGTCATCGCTATTGGGCGACCGCACGCCGAACGGCGACAACGGTCGAACACGACGCTGTCGTTACGATTGGCCCCCGTCGAAATGCATCGAGTTCGGAGCGGGCGCCGCCCTCCCCTCGTTGGTCCTGCTCAGGGAGGGCGCCGGGCGAGTAATCGTGACCGATCGATACGTCAACGATCAAACGTTCGACGCGTTGCGCATGTCCGTCGACAAGAACGCGATACTGTGGGGGTGGACGGAGGGAAGGGCGGAGGAACGGGCGACGATCCTGCCGCACACCTGGGGAGAGGACGTGGAGGAATTGACGCGGTCGTCGTCGCCGCCGAAGTCGTCGCGTGACGACGATGACGGCAGCGATGGCGGCGCGACGGCGCGCGAGAGGAAAGCGGACCTGCTTATCGCGTCCGACTGCATTTACAATCCGACGTACCACGCGGCGCTGCTTCGATCCGCGAGGGGCGCCATGGACGAGGAGAACGGCGCGTTCGTCGTGGGCTACAGTTTTCACAGTAACGTGCCGCCGTCCCAGACGCTGAATTTCTTCGTCCTGGCGGAGGAAGAGTTCGGCTTGAGGGTAGTCCGGGAGTTTAGGAAAGAGTACGACGGTCAGAGCGGCATCGGAAGCATGGATAGTGACAGGGGGACGGTTTACGTAAAGATTCTTGCATTCAAGGAATCCCGGTATTGCGCGGAAGACGTTGCCTGAATGAGCTGCCGAACATCGCTTTTGAACTTCATTCAATGATGAATGTACCCTCGTGGCCGAAGAATCTGCGCAGTTATTTAGTTTGTTGGTGCATACACCAAAATTGCCATCGGAACGCAAGTCCATCGACCATCGATTGTTGGAGATACCAATGATCACTGCCAAGCTGGAATCTAAGAAAGGGACCGAAAAGATCAAGGTTGTGGCAAGTGAAGCGCCTTCAATAAGGGACATCCGATACCATAGATTCGTGCATTCCCCCCTTGAATAGCTGTTCGCTTGGAGATCAATGCTCGCTGTTCGCTTGAACGTCAATGCTCGTAGATTAGTTGTTCACGCAGACCACGTGTTCCTCTAAAGAATATTAATTTGCATTTCCGTCAAGAAAAACACATTGTTTATTCATTTGTCTCCCAATGTGTGGATAGGTGGGATTCCATTGAATCGTATAGAAAAATACACTGGAATCACGTTAGACCACACATAGGTGACAATAAGAATGAGTCTACTTATGGCGGATATGAGGCGCAAAAGAATGGCCCAGTCAATGCATTGGTCGATAGTGGAATCACTTTCCGGCATGATAACTGCGCCAACAAAATTGTACCATTAAGGTGTGATTTCGGCGTCCCGGCCGGCTGCCCCGCCGTCCCGTGTCCAGCATCTTCAGATCGACCAGGAGTGTCCCTGCTCCTGATCTCTTTCACCGCAGCATTGCTTCCACGGAAAATCTAGCACATCAACCGAAAACACCCCCGTCAAGATATTCTTCCACATCATTGTCTCCACACCAAAACTGCCATAGTAGTTTTGTAATTTGAGTCGTGAGTCATGTTGTTCAGGTATATGTTCTTTTATTTGGTATATTGTGCTCGTGTTCTTTGAGGTAATCAACCAGGCATTTCTAATTGTAATCACAGGCTCTGGGGGCATCCGATGTGACACGGCTCGTCCAGATGAGAGGTCGCCATTTGGAAAAATACCGAGAATGAAGGATATCAGCCTGCTTGGCGTGCCATGCTCTACTGTCCAAAGGAGACTCTGATGAGGTCATTGAAGAAAGAGGATGATGTTAGAATGAGACTTTCAAGGGTCTATTGATGAGGCTGAAGAGCCAGGGAATCACTTGTCAAATTCGTATAAATGAAAATTAATTTTGTAGTGTTGAAGTTTGAAAACATGAAGTGCCAATGAAAACCTGAGGTGACAAAAAGGCAAATTTAATTGTGATTATTCTCACACCCCTTCAGAAACAATACTTGGAGGAATGTGCAAAAATATATTTGTGCAAACTGAATTGTAGATACCGGTTCCCACAAATGACTTGTGGTATCGTCAAGATACTCATTACAAATCCTGCACTGCAAGTTGATAATTTGTACACTAGTTCCTGCAAATAAAGCGTGAATCTGCGTAATTTTGCTCGGTATATGTACCAATATTGTAAATAGGATGTTGCCCTGGACTTGGTAGAATATTTTTCCTTCCAAAAGATCTCGACACGGAAGATATGCCTTTCAATTATTCTGTGGCTGTGGTGCACGGTTGAGCAAGTGGATGGCGGGTGAAGAGGCTGTTAATGGTATCCATTGCCATTCGCCTCACAATGGTGCTATGTGATTCTTGTTCTCATCAGTTTGGTTGTGATCGCCATGACTGAGAAGACGGTGAGTGCGACTGTGATCTGTACTGCCGAACCCGATCCCGTGAGTATTTGTTGCAAAAATATGGAGGGCTCTTTCAGTCCTGTCGCCACTGTAGTTGCTGCTGCTGCTACTGCTTTGATGGACGTGATACGCAGAAGTGGAGTCGCTGCTGTAGTCGCAATTGCGGTTGCGATTGCAATCGAATATGCCATGTAACAGCGGATATAGCTGTTGACCCTACTCTTGGTGCATCTCTGTGAGACCAATATTGGTGCCGTGGATAGTGTAATAACAGTCAGCTTTTGAGTTGGTTTTGCGTGACACACAACACTCAAATGCACCGTTGGGTCCAAATAAGGGCTGCCAAAGTGCTTGGCTGTCGTTTGCGCAAGTTGCTGAGATTCATTTCCCTTGTAAGTTGACATTGAACGAGGTTCTCAGTGGTTGGCTGGTGTTACCGAAAAATATTCAACAATCAATACGCCTTTTCCCAAATAGATGGATACGATGTGGCATGAAAGATTGGGACGAAAGTCTTTTTTTGTCCTTTCGGGCGTCCGATATCAAAGATTTCGCACACAGCATGCTTTCACTTCTTTCCTCATAGCAAACAACTCTCCGCATCTAAAACATCCACCACATCTGCCACTTCATCCCTTATCTCCACACTGTGCTCTTCATATTAATGTAAGTGAATGGTCTCCTTCACATGTTGCCTGGTGGCTCCATAGAAGACAACATGAGTAGGCTTTTGAGATAAGATATCCTCCACAACAAGAACCGACCATCTGATATTGACACTGACACGCTAGCTACTACGTAGCCATAAATAGAGAATAGCCTAAAATAGAGAATGGATTTGCGACACAAGGCAAGTCACAATAAAAAAATGGCACATCGTCCATCCTATCCCACATCACCATGCGCTCAACTTATCGTCGCCAGCGGACCTCAACAACTCCGATCACCCTCCCTAATAATTGCCACATCAATCCCTATAGGGCACAACCTTATTATGCCCCCATTGGGTCGTGTGACGTTGGGGGGTTGCCCCATCCTTCTCATTCATCGACAGGAATCACTTCCTCCGGTGACCCTTCTCGCCTAATTTTTGAACGACAGCGGAACACTGGGTTCTACTTTTGAACGCCCGCGCTCGAATCTCCCGCGTTTAAATTCCACGCTAATTGTTGCGTCCGGGTTCTCCCCGCACGGTCCGAGAATGAGATCGATATCGTCTCCCATCTCCAGCACAATTCGAAAGTTCCACCAGCGCTGCCGGTTGCGAAATTACAGATGTTACAGTCCAATGAGAAAAAATTGGGTGCCGCTGCGAAGGATGCGGAGAGACTTTTGGATATTCTTTCGGTTTTGAAGCATGCAGCACAGGGCATCTACGAGTTGATTGGAAGTAATACCGAGATTCTTTTTTCCGGTGATGTTGGAAAGTTGCACCTTGTCTCCGCTGCGCTGAAGAAAGTTCATGTGGAAGGCAGTTGACAAACTGCAAAGATTAGCGCCATCAGCTACCTTCTCCGAACAGATTCCATGCAAAAATCAGCATATCGTGAAACAGAAAGGGTTTCTGGGAATCAAAAGATGACCAAGTCTTTTAAATGCCTATCAAACTTTGTGGCTGTGTTGAAACAAAGAAGCCTAGTTCATCGACGGGGGGCACGAGCAGTGATTTGTCATCTCCTGCTGCCAAGAGAATTTGAAAGTCTGGCCGGGATAGGAAAACAATATTGACACCACCAGAAACAATCATCAGGAGGAAGGAGAAATCATTCACCGGCCTTCCTCCCAAGGGTGAAATGGATTAGAGTCATCGATCTCTCGTCAAGGCGATGTCTGAGTTGGAGGATGTTAAACGTGATCGAAAGAAGTTTATCAACGCTGTTCTGTGGATGAAACTGTCTCCTTTAAAGTCAGTGGGATTTTTCTACAGAATGTTCGATCAGTATAAGAAGACTGGCATTCTCCCAGGGAAAGAGGGCGTCCGTCCTTCATCACCGGAATCGAGGCTACCAAATTGGCGAAGACAGCAATCAAGACATCCGCCGGGGACAGCAACACCTTCCTACTGAAGG
>JALLOY010000229.1:0-13296 GCA_036939835.1 Thalassiosira delicatula
CTCTATACTTTTTACCTAGTTATCAGAACCTCGTCGTCATCTATTGTGCGACATACAGTAGCCTGGTAACTGACTCGTGGTGGTCTGTGGTTCGATCCCAGTCAAAACCGCAATTCTGGGGTGTGCAGTGACTTAGTTGCACCTGTCCTAGACATATCCTGGACATGTCCCATATATCCTCATTCTGGTTCAAAGTAACTATTTTGAAGGACATAGGACAGCTGGACACAAGGATGTGTCACGTGTCCTGGTGTCCGGGAACGCTTCCAGTCATGATCCGTTGGATCATAACCATATAAATGGTGGAACTGGTAGGTGCAGCTGCAATGCTTGTATCACAAAGCGGGGCATGCACCCACACACCACAAAACGGTGCAACCCACCAGAATGATTGGCTACCAACTTGTGGTGGGAATTCTTGAGGGAAATGATTGGTTGCCAACATGGGATTAGAAGTGCTCGAGGGGAATGGGTAGTTGCCGGTGATCCCTGTATGTAAGAATGGGTCGAGACTAGTGTCCCCTGTATATAAGGGTAAGGGTGTACTGGGACTAACAGTTGTGAGGCAGATAGTAGTACAGCTGACCCTGGAAACAATATATCGATAAAAAATATACTGCAACATTACTGCACAAATAAATGTTGCAGTATCATCACAACGGCATTCTGGTATTGTAATACTTGTTACTAGGAGGCCCTGAGATTGACCTGAGATTGGAACAATAACATGGCAATATATTGCAATATTTATTGCTCAGAGGCAGGCAAATTGAGATCCCCTCTCAGAATGTTAACTTTATTCAAGAGAGAAAGACCTCTCTAATGCTGTACAAAACCAGAACTTTGTTCTGCTAGTAAAGGATTGTGTTAACAATATGTGTCCTATATCAATACAATGTGTCCTGTGTCCGTCCTCAAGAAGGGTGGGACACTGCAGTTTTGAGGACATGTCCCGGACATGTCCTGAGCGTGTCTCAGACTGTCCCAAGTGGTGTCCAAATTTGAGGATTTTGGGACACTCTGAAATAGGACAGGCGCAACTAAGACTAGCACTTCCCAGTTCAGATTATCCGGTGCACCAAAACCTGAAACTAGTTTAACTTTTCTGTAATTGAGGGAGTGTGAGATTTGTGAACAATCGTTGAGGCTCGAAACTGAACGGTCATCGCCTACAATGTCGGATCTCGTAGATCTGATACAAATCGAAATGTATAATTTACGAGTATATTCGGTATTTTTCGCGATTGGCGATACCAAATGTATACTTAAAGTATACATTTCGATTGTGTGAGGGATACCTATGTATTTTTATACCTTCAAGAGCGATGGGAGCGAATTATTGGGTCTGACAATATTTTCTTGAAAATAGCGCTGCGCAACAGTAATATACATTCACTACTAAGTGCAAGCTATTATACTTAAAAAACTTCATGTGAGATCTTCCACAGACACCAACAGTACGCCTTTGAAATTAGCGGGCATACTGTGACATACCACGGGCAGCGACCACGTAAGCCTCACATGGTACCAAATATGCCGTGTGTGTGTTTTAACGTGACATTTCAGGTCCAAAAACCTGCCAAAACCACTGTTTTCATCCTAATGTCGCCAATGGTATCTCCACGTGGAAGTTTAGGCACACCCTTGATCTTGCCATAAATTTCGATGTGCCCGTGAGCCCGATAATCCCAAAGCCCTAAACAACAGGCAATAAACAAGAGGCATCCTTCAACTTCGATCACCAAAGATTGCGACAACATGACGACGATGCTTCCTATCACATTCCCATCCATAGTTCACAGCTGCTAGCGGCGAATCAGTGCAAGAAACGATGTGGTCATCGATATCATCTTATCTGTATGACGAATCCGCCGGTACTGGTGACGGTGGAGAATCAAACAGTGCACAATACAATCGTGTGCCACCGAAACCGAAAGCTAGAACCGTCGCTTCCATTCTAAAGGATAATCGCCGTGATAGACGTACTACCAGTGCGGAAGCGATATCGGGTAGAGATGGTCGGGTTGATAGCCTGCAAAATAGCTTGCACAGTACCTCATCTTCTACTATCAGCAAGAGCAAACGACATGCGAACAAGCCATCAGCATCCGATAATACTACAATCATAAGAGGAATCATCGTAGGCGAAGAACAGTGCGGAAAAACCTGCTTGATACGGAGATTAAGGGGTGAGGATCCATTCAAGTTCAGAGGACGAGGCCAACCAGAAAATGTGCACAGCGGTAGAAGCGGAAGAGAGAGAAGAAATTTGATGGCTCTAATTCCCTGGAAGCTACCCGCAGACTCTCTATTTCAAACACATCATACCGACGATTCAGAAGAGTTAGTTCAGCTATACATGTCGGAAGGGAAAAGCTTTCGCCATTCCAACAAGGAGAGATCATTCAAAAAACAGTGGATGTCGGTTTTGCAAACACACCGCGGGAAAGAATGCAATTTTATTGTTTGGATGATTGACCCTCGCATGAATGATGTAACTGGTTTTATACAAGAGGGGTTGGAAATCTTATTTCCCTGTGTAGTGCGAGACAACAACAAAAATGAGGAGGAAGAGAGATCTCAAAATGCCAACCAGCCACTGATACAATACTTGTGCATTCTTCTAAATTTTCGAGACATTACCCCTTCTCAGCAAGACGAGGATCAAAAATCGTTAGTTGACCAAGTGCAATCCACTGTAACAAAATTGATGGGTTCTCAAAGTAAGAACAGCCAGAAAGACAACCAGCGTCCAACAACGGATACCATCCCTGCTCCAACAGTCATAGTATACGAATCTTCCATGAAAAACTGTTACGGTCTGCAAAATCTCCACTCCTTCATTACTCTGCCTTATCTATCTCACAGAGAGCGAGAGTTGCGCCGACGTGCCGAACATGCACGAAAACTACACGTACAGTGGGAGAAGGGTTTGGTGGAATCAAAAGTTGTGGAATATGGCGAGTTTGAAGAGCGAAGTAGACTTGGAGAGAAGAAACGCCAGCCGGCGAACAAAAAATCGCTGGAACGACAGAAGCTGGAAGAAGAAAAGGAACGCCTGCAGCAACGCTTGAAGAGGCAGAATGAGATGCTGCGATCTAAAATAGAGAAGCAAGACGCCATTGAGAAAGACGCTGTTTCTCACAGTGTAAGTCAGAGCCGCGAAGTTGCCGCCGCAACACCACCGAGGACACCACTGTCCAATCGATCAGATCAGGGGGTGACACCAGAGCTGTCACCCACTCCCACGAATGATGAAATAGGGCAGAGAAAGCTATTTGATAATAAATCTCGCCAATCTCAGCCTTCGTCTACAGCAGAATCACCGGCTCCTGCTTCCTCGATTGTTACTCACAACAATACTTTGGATTCATTCTTCTCAGACGACGAAGAAGATGATGATCTAGTCGAAACAGATGACGCGAACAGCATCGGCAATTATTCCAGCGATAGCAGCAATGATGGCGACTTTTTCATTGACGTCACCGGCACCCGCTGCCACCATGCAAATGCAGCCCCTACAAGTCAGAGGAATAAAATTGAAATTAAACGAAAGGAAACGTTTGCACAAGCTACTGACCCACAGGTTGAAGGCGGGGTATTCGAAGGAGAGTCGAGCGCCCATCCAGCAAGTAATGAGGGAAGTGATAGCAAAAAATCAACTGACGTCGCTGTCATTGCTGAGATGCCGACTGAACACCAATCTAGCCTGAAACTGAATGATCAAGGAGAAACTGATGTCAACCAGTGTGAGACTTCCCAATCTTCTGCTACAGACCACGGCAGGGCAGAAAAAGAATTAAATGGTGTTCCTGATAGCAATAAATCAACTGACGTCTCTGTCATTGCTGAGATGCCGACTGAACACCAATCTGGCCTGAAACTGGATGATCGAGGAGAAACTGACGACAAACAGTGTGAGACGTCCCAATCTTCTGCTACAGATAACGGTATGGTAGAAAAAGAATTAGATGGTGTTCCTGTTGATGGGCTAAGTTCAACTGATTCCCAGGGCACAGTGGATGGCGCCAAAGTAGATGCAAAACTTGCCCCCGACACCTTGGAACCTGCTATGCGCTTGCTCACAATCCCAAAAGAAGATACACAGAGTGATACGGTGCCTGTTCGTAATGCTTTGAAAGCCAACACGAGCACAGTCAATGATCCAGATGATCCTGATGCCAAAACGTTAACGGAAGAAGCTGATACCAATGAGAAGGTGATTACTGAAAAAAATCGCTTAGCTGTCGCGGCAGGAGACGAATCCAACAGTGATGGAACAGTTTCACAATGCGATCCAAAGAAATCGCTCGATGATGACAAGAGCGCAGTCAATAATCCACATGATCCTGATACGAACACTTTGACGATAGAAGCTGATACCAATGAAATGATGGTTCCTGAAAAGAATCGCTTCCGTAAGAATTCAGAGGAGCCTGGTGTTGCTGTCGCGGTAAAAGAAGATTCTAACAGTGATGGAGCAGTTTCAGAATGTGATCCAAAAAAATCATTTGATGACGACAATCACGATGACGACCTATCTGTCATCTCAAATCCCAAATCTGGACATGTCGACAGCAGAGTTGAAAGAAATCTTTCACAAAAATCAGATCACATTAAGAAGAATTCACAGCAATACTTGGTCTTGGATTCCGATGACGATTCGACAGATCCTCGGGCTGATGAAAACACTCATGATAGAAAGGAAGATAATAATGGCGAGAGTGATGACAATGGTGAAGAGCTTACAATTCGTAGTTCGGCCTTAGATGGTCACCAATCTCGTGGAAAGGTATCTTCAATGCTGGTGCAACACAAGCGTATTGCTAGTATTAGCAATGCGCCTGCCAAATCTGCACCTATCAGTTCTTTGGCTATGGCTGCTATTGAAGCAGCAAAGAGAGACGCAGAGCAAATGATAGTCCAGTCACAATCGGATGCCCTGCTTACTGCAAAAGAGAAAAAGGCCAAGAAGAAGGACAAGAAGAAGAAAAAGAAGAAAGTCAAACGGCAGAAAGATTCTGAAGCAGTATAAATAACAGTTCCTAAAAGTTGAGCATAAGATATGGTAGGTATGCAAAAGATTTTTTACCGACATGAATTCTCGAGCGGCATCCAATAACGCCGAATAAAATTGCCAAGCAAGCTGATCGTGATGATTGTTTTCACGCTCACACAATTCCCAACTGATCACGGAGATAATTTTTCTGTTTGTGGCAATCCCCTTTTAACTTTTTCCACTCGAAATGGGGAATGCATTCAAACAAAATCCCTTCAACATTCACCTCCAGTCTGCGTTTCAGGATAGCTCTTCCTACTGATTTATGGCCCATGAAGAGATGTGGTCCATCTACTCGGACGCCGATTTTTTTGCCACCCACCTCTACTAGAGCATCCAAAAGGAAACCAGAAGGTGTCGATACTTCGGTTCTTGGATCGAGCCCAAGCGAGCGTAGTGCAGAGAAAACTCTCTTGTGATAGGTTGAAACGTGGGTCTTTTTAAAGGCAAATGCTTCATAGCATCGTTGCTCAAATGCTGGTGGCAGTTCGAGACTCAAAGAGAGCTCATTTTTCTGCCAAAGATGCCACTGGTAGAGTTGGCAAAGTTGTAGGTAACTAAATTTTTCCAAATTGGCTACAATTGTACCAGAAGTTGAAGAGGTTTGAATAATTCACATTGGCAACTGCGTATGACCAAGCAATGTTTGCTAGGTCTTGACAACTGCATTTGTCGAGTTGCTCCGCAACTCTAGGCGCCAATGATTCAAATAGAAACGTTTGAGACTGCACAAACCCTGAATACGGGGAGGACCACAGCAAATTGGCTATGTCTTGCGGTGAAAAGCCATCCTTTGTCACAATGGCGGCGTTTGCGATTCTTTTAAATAGAATTTGATGATTCGATACCCCTGCAGTGGTGAAGACCCACGAGATTCTTGAGAGACTTTGGGCATCAAACGCTTCTAAATCGCGATGAGACACAAGCTCGTCGGCTACCTTTTCAAACAATCGAGGGTGTGGTTTCGTCGCAAACGCCCATAAGATGTTCGACAGAGCCTGTGGGCCGAAAGGCCGCAAGTGACGACACGCAACCATATCGTCCACCACTCTTTTGAACAATTCTCGATGAGTTATTTTCTACTGCAAAAGCCCACCCAATGTTTGAAAGACAACACGGATAGAATGATCCCACGCGATGAAGTGCACACAGCTCGTCAGCCACTCTCTCGAACATACGAGAATGGGGTATCTTGACAGTGGAAAATGCCCACACAAGGTTGGAGAGATCTTGAAATTTCAGCATTCTCAAAGCTTGTCGCTCAGCGATCGCATCGGCAATGCACGCGAGCAAGGTAGAACTTGGTTCAATCTTTGGACAAACCTCAGCGGCGGCAAATGCGTAGGCTAGAGAAGCATGGCCTCGAGGCTCAAAATGAGAAACAAGAGCCAACGCAGAAGAAACTATAGCTTGAAAAGATCGCTCTTCCTGGACTCGTCTCTGAGAAGAGATCATGAAACACTTGGCGAAGAGTCGAGGATTTACCATCATCTCGGCACTTGCGAGCAATCTTGATGATGGTTGTAATACTTAAAGCAGCCTGGCTCAATTCCACTGGATTAAATTGCGCTATGCGATTCTGTGTAAGGCTCAAGAAAACGCCCAATTCGTGGCTTAGCTGCTGCTGCTGATGTTCCTGGTGCACGCCACGTGCCGCGAGCAAGTGTGAAATGCGACGCCATACGAATGACATGTCATGTGTCGATAAATGCGGACGGCCGAAGGCCTCCCGGACCAAGTGACCAATCTGATGGAAATCGCCCACCGCCGGAAAGCCGCGATCGTTTCGATATTGATTTTGTTGCCTTCCCTTACCATAGCGATTTGTGTTTTTGCTCGTGTCGCGAAGCTTTCTTTGGCCGCCTTTCTTGCGAGTAGTTTGGTTGCTTGACTTCACTCGTCGATTCACCATGATCGCCTTGTGCAGAACGCCATTCGTCATTTGCTTCGAATGGAACCATCTAAGTTGCTCGAGTCGCGAAGCTTTGTTTGGCCACCACAATTGCGAGCAATTTTATGGCTGCTCGACGCAGCGCAGCAGAAGGGGTCGACATAATCGACCCGGCAGTGACGTGATTCACCATTTGCGTGGAGTGGAGTCGACTAGGTTGTGCCATTCTTTGCGTTGCATGGGCAAAAGAGGCAAGGTAGAGTCGAGTTGTTTTGGATGGTTCACTTCAGCGGGTTCACTTCACTCTATCTGGTGCACTTCTCAGATGACAACAAAAGTAATAATGGACTTGTGGTGTCGACTACTGTCTACCGACCATCGTGGACAATGTCTACTTAGGGGTACCTACAATATCATATCTGTCACATTATTTTTCGCACAGGACTTGAAACATTGAGAAGAAAACATCATAACTACCTGCCTACCCAAGAATCAATGAAAAAGCTCCCAACTGCCAGAGAGATTGAAGATGATGCAACGTAGGACCAATGTAGGACTCAAAACTTGAAGGCGAGTTCTGCAACACGAACATGATGGGTATGAAGATGAAATCTGAGCTCCCACCCAACCGCAAAAATGAACAAGAAGAAATCGGCAACAACCATGAAGAGGGCGGCATCATCGAGAGCCAGCAACATGGCGCCGGTTCGGATTGATCGGGAACCGGAATCCCCAGCAAATCGTGTCAAAAACAATAGCCAACTGTATCGCCTATTCCTCCTCAAGCATGCATCCAGATGTACCGCCAAGCATGGGCAATGTAAGCACGCCCGCTGTCCCGAAATGAAGGACATGTTGAAACACATGGCCTCTTGCCGGGACGGATCATGTAGAGTTCCACACTGTTTGAACAGTCGCGTTTTGCTGAATCACTTCAATCGATGCCAGGACGAAGAGTGTGGTACATGCACCGCAGTTCACGAAGCACTATTGGACGAATATTGGGCAGGCACGAAGCGAAAATTAAGCTTTGTTCAAGAGAAGGAGCATTGCTGCCATAGCGTAAAGCGAAAGCTAACATTTTAAGAGACACAAAATCTATATCAACAATCTCTGAGCTATACACTTCCAGAGCAATACCACTCTGAGTATCAAAGTCTGATTTTCCAAGTTCACTCCATTTCTTTGCCACAGTAATCTTTCACTTTTTGAGCAGGTTGTCAAAGAAGTTCATCACCTCCTTCTCATCTTTGGGTTTCGAATCTTTGTTCCTCGCCGCCACACTCTTTCTCGCCGGTCGCTTCTTCATCGACTGACTCTTCTTGAGCTGCTTTCGTTTCTCATCCCTGTCGGCTGCCGACGGGGTCATCGTTTCTCCAGAGGAAGCACCAGTGGTCGCGGCGCCATCGGGCGAGAGTCCGATGGACGATGCCAGTTGGGACAGCCAATCCTCGTCTCCTCCTCCAGTCGCGGTCTTTTCCTCTTTGGAAGCCTGGTTGGTTTCCATCGCGCTTTTGGAAGTGAGAGGAGGCAATGCCACGTGCAGATCGTCTTTGCTAGCATCCCATTGCCCTTCGCAGGAGGCATTGCGCAGATATGCCCCGTGGATGAGTTCGGCGTCGTGAGATCCCGGTACGTGAATGGAGGGAGGTCGTTGCAATGGCGAACCATCACTATCCCCTTCCTTGGTCTCATCTTTGGCCTCGTCCTTCTTCTCTGCGCTGGTTTGATCGATAAGGTCGTTGTGTTCTACTGGCGATAATCCCATGGCCACGCGGCGAATCACCTTGCCCAATTCGTCGATGGACATGGTCGTATTCCTTCCGAGCAATGGATCATTCTGGGCGGATGATGCTTCTGCCTCCTTTGTCTCTCCATCTCCCAAAGTGCCATCCGTTGACGATGTGGATCCCTTCTCATTCACGAAGCACAATGTGCAATTCACCTCCAAACTAAACTTGTGCAAGTGATACAGCAGCAGTGCATGTGCTTGCCGCTCCTTGAACTCCTCCGCTGCCGAAGATGACGCTGCCGCTTTGATCGTGGGTGGCACAATGNAGATGAGTGCAATCCTTTCCTCATTGGAGGAGGAGTCACCCTTGACGGTGACTTCTTCTTGGATGAGCGTTCTGCCAAATGTGGAGGATTGAAGTGCTTTGATGGAGGTGGTGCACTGCACCCGAGGATTGTTGTTGGACGCCACGTTGGCTTTTTCGTCAGATTCGTACACATCCAAAATGACGCTTCTCATCCGCTCCACCAGGGGTTGCACTTCGGCGAGATCCGCCAAATCCACGGCCATCACGATGGGCGGTGATGGGCCATCACCGCCCTCGTCCGGTGCGTCCGCCGTCTCCTCCCCCGACGCATCTTTCTGCTGCTCTTTCTTTTGGTCCACGACCACCCTCTTCAACAACGTGGCCGACGCCTTCGTCTTGTCCCCGTTGATGCGACAATCCCACACTCCCAGATCGGGTCGCGAATGTCTCTGACCGGCGGTCGCGGAGGATTTCTTGTTGGGCAACGACGGTCCGTCGTCCTGCTGCGTCTGTATCGCCTGGTACGACAGCGCCGAAAAATATCGCGACTGTCCCTCGCCGGCGGCGGCATTGGCGGCGGCATTGTTGTTGTTGTTGGCCGACGATTCCTCTTTCTTGTTCTGCTCCTCTCCTCCTCCGCCCGATTTGGAGGACGAGTTTTTCACCAGGCGGACGGTCGTCCCGTTCAGAAAGTCGATGACTCGGTTGGAATAGAGTTGGATCGCTTCAGGGGGAGAGGAGGAGGACGATGCGTCTCCATCCTTGGCTGTTAGGGCGGCGAAGAGCGTCATTGTCCTGGGGCATGGGCTTGGCTATTGGCTGTCGGTCATTGTTGGCGTTAGTTGGTTGTCGCGGTTGACAAATCAATTCTTGGATGGTATCTACGGTACGTAATGGCGTGGGGCTGTCGTTTTGTTGATTTTATTTCTCAATGCAACCTCGTACAAATTTATCCTGTCATGTTAGGAAATTAATCTCGAATCTGCGAGCTAATTGTTTCGCTAAAAGTAACTTTTCCGTCGGCTTCGTCTCAAATCCAAATCCGTCGTCGTCCTATCCTGGATATCCACACAGCCGCTCCCATACTAGAGACCTTTCCTTTTGACTAACATCCAGTAAGCAGCACCATGTATCTCACGCGATCTGAATACGACCGAGGAGTCAACACCTTCTCTCCCGAGGGACGCCTCTTCCAGGTGGAATACGCCATCGAGGCCATCAAGCTCGGCTCCACGGCCATCGGCCTGCAGACCAAACACGGCTCCGTCCTCGCCGTCGAGAAGCGCCTGACGTCCCCGCTGCTGGAACCCTCGAGCGTGGAGAAAATCGCCGAGATTGACGTGCACATTGGGGCGGCCATGAGTGGTCTGGTGGCCGACGCGCGAACGCTGGTGGATCACGCCAGGGTGGAGGCGCAGAATCACAGGTTCACGTACGACGAGGCCATCGGGGTGGAGGCGCTCACGCAGGGTGAGTAACGGGGATGGCAGCTTGACGAGAGAATGATGAGATGGGAGTGGAAGCGAACGGGAGGGGGTTGGAGATATGATTCAATTGCGAAGACGAGATCACTCTGTTACTGAGTTTTTTCGCAGTTACTGTGATATCGTCTCAATTCAATTCTGGAATGGAAACAATGATTCATCGGGCTTCTTATTGGTTGGCATGATCAGCAAGAGGGCAATCCATCAATGCAACTTTGACATTATTCCACCATCAAAAGTGGGAAATTGGGGGAAATATCTCTGAACAAGGTGTCGGTGAATCTGAGCAGATGCCATTGAAATCGACAAAGAACGGATTCGTCGTCGGCCTATTTTTTTGTTTGTCGTTTTCATTTCAACGAGTCATTGCATCGCACGTATCTTACCTTTCAACTCCCCTAACAACAACAACGAACTACACCCAACATTCGCATCCCAGGAGTGTGCGATCTAGCCCTCTCCTTCGGCGAAGGCGCCGACGGCGACAAGGACAAGCGAATGTCCCGTCCGTTCGGAGTGGCCCTCCTCATCGCCGGTCACGACGATCTCAACGGACACCAGCTCTTCTTCTCCGATCCGTCCGGAACGTTCGTGCAGTACAAGGCCAAGGCCATCGGGGCGGGAAGCGAGGGAGCGCAGAGCTCGTTAAGCGAAAGTTACAATGAGGACATGACGTTGGAAGAGGCCGAGGAATTGGCGCTGAGCACGCTAAAGCAGGTTATGGAGGAGAAGATATCGACGGAGAACGTCGAGCTGGCGAGGGTCACGGAGGATAAGGGGTATCATAGCGCCACAGCGGAGGAGGTGGGGACGGTCTTGGAAAGGCTGTGATAAAACACCGAGATTTGTGGAGTGAATATGATGATTGAACACCACATGGATTCTGCTTTCAATCATTTAATCCTTAGATAAAAATAATTTATACTTCTAATTCTGGATATTATTTGTGAATAGAACATTGATTACCCTTTGCAAGTATTTAAATGCAGTGCAATCTAGGAAAGGGAGGGAACTACCTACTTGAATGAGAAACACCCCGGAACCATAGCATGCCCAAAATATAGATTTGAAATGAAAAGACCAGTGTTAAATCCTATCAAATCAACCACCAAATAATAACGATAGAGGTGAGAAGAGGCCTGTGCGCTGAGGTACCTACGAACAAAACGCTGCAAAAACGAGAGGCTGACTGTCTGTTGAATGTTGCCTTTTGTCCATGTTAAGGCGATCGGTTGAGTTGATTGATTCTTTGGTAGTTGAACTGGTTTGAAGTTTCATTAGATGTCAGCTGATGTCAGCTGGAAAGTGTCGCGGCATTAGATGGGCATTTGGAAGTAGCAAGTAGATTAAATTGTTGCTCTGATGATATGATTTATAGTAATATTATGTTGCCTGGTTGATAGTGAGGGCGCCCTGGTATGATTCGGTGTGTTGCATTATTGACGTTTGGTCAGTTGGTCAATTGGTCAGCCAACTGACCGGTCGGTTGGTTCATCAGTTGCGCCACCAGCTGAGGTCCTTCAGTTGATGCATGGATTGATTATTGGTCGCTTGGTCTCCTCGTTGGCTAGTTGGTCAGTTGGTTTGTGAAGATTATTGGTAGAGATTTTGGATTGTCCTATTTGGTAGGATGGGAGAAATCCAGTGTGAGCTGATTGGTGGGTTGGTAGGTTTGTTTCCGGCGACTAGGAGGCTTGACAAATCACTGCCTTGGGGTAGTAGATGCACATGTATAGCTACGTTGGTAGGTATTGCTGTGTAAATGTTGGTAGATTTCCTCAAATGACAGCTTATGTTTATACGCTGGATTGTGGATGATAGTTGCAATCCTGCCAAGATCATTCAGGAAATATGGCTACAGTCAATGGCAGAATGCTACGAACGTCAATGTTAGGACTCCTTTCTTTGCCTTTGGCTTTCTTTGCCTCTACTCTCTCACTCTCTCTCTCTCTCTCTCTCTCTCTCTTTCCTCTCTCTTGCTCTCTCCTCTCTCTCTCGCTCTCTCTCTACTAGTATGTTACAGGTAGATATCATACACACACCTATTGTTGTGGCGGAGGCAGAATTTACTGCCTGGAGTAATGTGCACAACAATTAACCAATAAGTAGTGGACAATATCAGCCCTCCTATCACACAATAACAATAAGGGGGGAAATGCACATATCAATCAACCAATTAGTTGCACACAATATTGGGGAGTAAGTTTATTGAGAAGTGTATCTATGACGCTCACCCAATGTCATGCTATTGAATGAGTGGTACAGGTATGCTTCTCAATAAAAGTGACAACCAAATATCCTTTGCCTTTGTATAACCCCAGAAGAACCTAGCCTAAAACCTACCTACAACGGATAGACCATTGGCAACCCCCCCAACATGAGGCAATAAGTGACACGACATTGACGTTGGCATGAGGTCAGGACAATATTGAGAATCAAATCTGGGACCTTTGGTTATCGCTTTTTTTAGAAGCACACCTATACACCAGCCAATATCATAGAATTGGCCAACACACTGTAAGTACAATTACAATAAAATATTGGAGAGGGACCAAGTCACCTGCAAACATAGTCAACAAGGGGGGGGGGGGCAAAGGATATCTTAAACACAACAAACACAGGGGCGGAGTATCTCATGGTGGTGGTTGAGGCACAGATAGAGGGCAATGACCTATTGACGATGATAGAGCACAGACAGAGGATGTGGATAGTGTACCGTCTTGCTTTGTAACTGAAGTTAATCTTATGTTAACAGCTATCCTGCTAAGTCAAAAATGGTCGCCTGTAGGCGACCATTTCGGACGCCTGTCTTGCAGGTAGGTA
>JALLOY010000231.1:0-12932 GCA_036939835.1 Thalassiosira delicatula
AAAACTCTTTTAAGTAAATGCCCCAGATAATGTTGCAAACAATACACCCTCAGTGCTTTTATCAGGAAAAGAAAATGACATATTGTTTTCAGTGTTGTTAGATGTTCCGTTTCCCACTGTTTCATCAGAGACAGATGTGACAGTTGAAGAGGTGTTTAACTCATGATTGGATTGCCAAACATGCTATACGTTTGACCTCATTGATGGTCGTTCTGGTGACCATTGCCAAAGATCAAAGCAGCATGGTGGAAGAATCAGCCTTGGTGGAGCAACTCACTCAAACAGTGGACAAACTTTGGTCTAACCTGGCAGTTTGTTGATTTGCCCTACCAACTGCAAGCTAGACACTGTATCGGGCCGTCACGTGACATATATATCAATAAATATTCAACCTATAAAAATTTGCGAGAGACACCATTATGAAAAGGAAGACAACTCTTCGTTTGCATTGGTTCATCACATTTTAGCTGGTGATGGAGCGTTCGAGGTGAAGTGTTGGATTTGGGCTTGGGGCTGAAATAACCACAGTGTCATGGACGGGTGCTATGAACAAGACTTGAAAAATATCAAAATTTGCAGAAAAAGATGTAAAAAGTGAAATAACTAATAAACTTACACTGTGCTTACATTGGGTAGTCGCTTTTCATGTTGGCAATTTAGCGCTTAGGTGGGGTTGCTGGATTTGGTTGTTATACACGGTTGCTCAGCAAGCAAATTGAACATTAATAGAAAAACGGTCAAAAAAGGGAAGGACTATTTAACTTACCCTGTACATACACTAGCTCATTGCTCTTTGGGTTGGCAGCAGAGCATTTGAGGTGGGGTTATTGGATTTTCATTGTTGCTGATGGTCCGTTGCAAGTTAATTGAAGAAAATTATACAAGCCAGCTGAGCGAAACGAGGTGTATAGTATCATGGGAGGCAAACATAAGGATGTTCAGTACAGTTTGGTATTGTACCATACTTATGTGTGTAGTGGTCACAAAAAAGGTCAGAAGCCAGAACAGTCCAAACAATGTTGAGAGAATCAGAGCAATAAGAAAAATAGTCCATTCTAATGAAGAAGTCAGTTTTTCTAGTGTTGTCTTCGTGTGTTGTCATAACACTGAATCCAGACAATCGTGGATTAGATGACTGATTGTAAAACAAATCAAACTTGAATGTGTTATGGCAATTGTGACGTCATTACACCGACGTCATAACTCCGCTTTTTCCTCTCCACTCTAGTGAGTAAACCTTGAAAGGTATAATTATACATATCAAATAAGATAATACCTGTATATTCAAGCAGATTCCAACTTTACTGCAGCTTCATGTACATGCAGGTCATTAGGTATATTTTATTTCCGAGTACCAGTTTCTCCCGTAGCGCCACGTCGATTTTTTTCAATGCGTCATGTATTTTTGATCATAAATACGTATTTGTGCAGCTACTTAAGTAGCGGTGAGGGTAATAATTTCTACCAAAATTTGGCTAACAAAATAAGAAGACGCGTCTGTCTGCCACACCGTAAAATCTACCCTGTCCCGTGAAAAAAGTGAATCACACAAAATCGTGATGGATGTTTGGTACAGTATCATACCTTGTACCTACTTTGTACCATACTTCTACACTGACTTGATATCATTGTATGCCCATGCATCACCATCATGGCATGTTTGCCCCATTGTTGGAAACCTGTTCAATCCTGGCACCCATGCTGAATCTAGCTACATTGCTGACACTGGCCTGCTGCTAACAACATACATGAACAGGGACAGTTGGCACAACACGAGAAAAATGAATTTCCCCTTTTACTACTTTGATGACCTAAAGTGGTTGGTTTCTTACCCCCCAGCGTGAACCTGGAGTTGCCACTGTTGTCACCTTGCCGTTTGAGAACATTTGAATTTCTCATGTTTAAATTTGATGATATCTTTTCAATGCATTACTTACACAGAGCTCATGCCTTTGTTCGTGTCTCAGATCCAAGACTGATTACGAAGACACCACTATTGTCGCTCTGCTGCTAGCAGCAATAACGAACAGCACATGTGCTGCTCATGTACTGTACCATTTTCTGGTAAGTACCATGCAAATCACACGTAAAATGATGCGATTTTTAACTCATGTATTTTGAATAAATCAAAAATCCACTCCAGGCAGGTCCTTCTGGTTTTAAATGAGGAGCACCTGCCTGGAGTGGATTTTTGATGTATCCACTATTCATTGAGTTAAAAATCGTGTCATTTTACATGTGATCTGCATGGTACTTACAGGAAAATGGTAGAGTACACGAGCAACACATGTGGGAACAGTGAGTTACTATTGAGACAAAATATTTCCCATTTTTATTTTATGATTTGATATATTCCAATCGACTTCTTATGCACCAACCTTGGCAGAGTCATATCTCAACCCCCAGACTGAATATTGAGACACCACTGTCATCCTCTCCACATAAACAGCACTGGAAGGCAATGTCTGCAAGTGAAAGGTGAGATAAAGTTTCTTTCCCATTTTTGCATCTTTGCTCAATTTTCATCAAAAAGTTCCCCTATTCACAATGGGCACATTGCTAAAAGGCTATTGATTTGATATATAGAGACTATGGTGCTCATTTATCTGTTCTGAAAAGAATTGAGGATGGGTGTCCTGCATGAGGACTATGGCTACATAGTTTCTTTTGAGCTTGACATTTGATTTGAGATTGTTGCAAAATTAAGTCTTTGTGATATTATTTATTCTAGTGGAAAATAAATATGTGAGCTAGATCACAGAGGATACACTGGTGAGATACAAAGCTCAGTTCACAATTCAGGGAAGGCATGATCTTGAACCTCTCTGCTTGATGTATCATATCCCAACAGCTAATATGTTCATTTACAAGCAACAGCAACAGGGCTACATTGTGAACAAAACAGTTTGTACCTATAACCCCAAAATTGGTACATTTGTTGTCCAAGGACGTGACAAATACATGAGGGTGGCACTGGGTAGAGGTAGTCCACTGATGTAATGAATGGATGGTATTGATGACTATGTGATTATGTGACCTGTGTGTGAAACAGCATTAAAAATGTCTTGATGTACACAAGTATAGCCTAGTAATAAAAATGTCTTGACGCACACAAAGACAAAGCCTAATAATAAAAATGTCTTGATGTACACAAATATAGCCTAGCTAAATTGTGAGCTAAACAGTTTGTTCTCATGACCCCAAAGGATGGTACATTTGTCTTCCAAGAATGAGACAAATAAATGTGGGTGGTACTGGCCTATAGATGTAGAATGATGTAATGAATGGATGACAGTGATGAATGTGTGAATATGTGATCTCTGTGTGAAATAGTAATAAAAATATGTTGAGGTACTATACAGTTTTTTATACACCATTTTGACATATTATACTAAAGACAAATCTCACTAGGAGAGTTAATTATACTAGCTTCATTTCTAGATAAAAATATGTTAATTCACTATGTTGCTAGGTAGTTAAATTCGTTACTAGCTGTCATCTACATAAAAATGTCTTAGCGAAAAAAAATCATCTCTCTAGACATTTTCATTTTTACTTAGACCTTTAAATTTCGTAGTACGTACTTGTTTCTATTATTGACGTTTTCGGCACTTAGTAGGTAAATCGTGGTAGTTCTGAGGGTAGCGCCCGATTCAGATATTCTCACAATACCATACTCCAGATTACTCCTCTCTCAGCCGCCTCTCAGCCGCTGTCGCTCTGTCCCTGTCACTGTCACGAGTCGTGAAATCACCAACAACAACAACAACAACTTAGAAAATTAGGTATCTTTATTTCGTCTACCTAGACATGTTTAACCATAGTGGAGTCTTCATACGCCGAGTACAAGAGTGCTAAGCGTGGCGGTCTCGACCGCATGAGAGCGTACCCTCCTTCCAGGAGATGTAGTTCCTGGGCAGATAAAGCGTTGCTTTATGTTTGATGAGTTCGTTGGTGAGGTTGAGATATGTGGAAATGTGTCCGGGCTGTCTGAATCGCTATTAACCAATATTGTTCCCTTTCTCCGGATGAGTGCTCTAATTGTGATGGGTCAATCTCCAGCATCCATCTGTCGTTTTCTGCTAGACCTTCTCCCCCTTGCTCTATTTGCTTTTCTATCTCCTCTATTAATTGCTCTTTTCCTTTTGTTGCTATCAGCCCGGATATGCTGTCGTGCATGGTGATATTCCGGTAGATCCATATCCCGTGTGTAGCTTCGATGAGGCGGGTGATGAGTCCCTGTATCCAGGCTTCTTGTGAGAGTTTACTGTGCGGTTGGAGTACCTCCGAGCGTTCAAGTAGAGTGAATTCTCGGGAAACCATACCTTCCATAGTGTGTTGCCAACCGATAACCGTTTGGGATCGGATGAGTTCTGAATATTGCGGAGGGATGTGAACCGTATAACCGGAATGGAAGAGGTTTCCTTTGAGGAGGAGGAAGTCTGTGAACAGGTCTGTGAGTGCTGTGACGGTTCCCACCTTGTCCATCCAGTCTGCTATTTGTAGAGTGAGTTTCCTGAGGCAGCGTACTCTACCCAGTTCTCGGCAGTAAAGGATGTGTGAGGTGGTTTCCTTACAAATGGAACAGCTTGGGCATTTGTCTCCTAGGTGTGAGTACTCCTTTTGTTTGGATAAGTTGGCTAGCACCGCGGAAACCCCAAACACTTGTTTCCCACCGAAGAGTTGGAACATTTTCGGGAGGGTGTGTAGTGTGTCATGTACTTCCTTCCAGGCAACCTCTTCGAAGTGCACTTTGGGGAGCAGCTGTAGATTATCTAACAGGCTTTTCGCCTCTTGTTTGTGCGCGGCAAATCGAAGGGAAGCGTCTGTGTTTGAGGTAGCTTTGATGTTTTCCACTATCATCATGACTTTTTCGTGTGGGAGGGGCCTTTGTGGGTGTGTGGTTGGGAGATACTCGTGTATCCTCTTTTTTGCGGCAGCATCGCATAAACAATTTAATTGAGAGACCCGTGAGAGTTGATCCCAACGGAGGCTTTCATCTTGGTGAGCCTTCACATGATGGTATGTGCAGAGGAATGGGAAGTCCTTCCCCTGCAGGGCTAATACTTTTAGAATATCCGTGTGCCTCCAGTTGGCGGGGATCCGGGATTTCTTGAGATCGGAGACTGTTTTGAGCGCTCCTGTGCAGTCTGAGTAGATTTTTACCGAGCCTTCGAGGTCTGGCCGTGACTTATGAATGCTGTGGAGGATCAAGTGAAGGGCCAACAGCCCCAATAATTCTCCTCTGAACGCGTTCGCGGAAGGGGACACGTCAGTTACTGACATTGACAGTCTTTCGCCACTCTCTGAGCATTCGAGAATTATTGCCGCCGAGCACACATTGATGTGGAGCTCCCTGATGAAAGAGCCATCTGAAACACCTATTAGGGTGCCTTCTTTAACTGCTCTGTATAGCCACAGCCCGTTTCCGGTATATCTCAGGTCATCCCACCAATGTTGTTCGGGATTAGCCTTGATAACGTCATGGAAATGTGTGAAGAGGGATGGAGAAGGAGGGGGGGCAACGTGAGAGGCTAACGTGATGTTATTACCGCTGTTTGGGCGAATGGTGCAGTAGTGTAAATCTTTCCCCGTAGAAGCTGTTGAAAACTGCTTTACAAAGGGTGTGTTTCTTCCTCTTCGTGTCGATACCTGTCGTTTGTACAAGTAACTTTCGTCTCCCTCTTTTCCTATAATCACGTCTTCTTCCGGGTCGTATCGATAAGCCCATACCATATGTGGGGGTCTGAGGAACGCGCCCAGTTTTGGGTTGCGTCTGCCACCTGGGGTGAGTTGGGACACTGCTTCTCTCCACAGTGTGAAGGCGTGGGGAGGAGGTTTCTGTCTGCTGAACCTGTAGGTGGACCATGCGGTACCTGAATGTCGTGGTCGGAGGAATTGGCTGTTGATGGTGCGACCGTCGGCGTCGAAGATATCGGATTCGAATAACACCTGCTGGTGCAGCCTAACTTGATTGAGTAGCTTGCATTCACTTTGGGAGTACCCGATCTGTTCAAACGCCGCCATGATCCATCTGTCATGTTCTCTGGGGAAGTCAAAACCCTCTAGATCAATGAGGAGCTTGAACCGGAATCGGTCTAGTTTTTCCCAAAGACTCTTGAGGAAACTGTCAGTAGCCCTGTAACCATACTTTTCATATGGGAGGAGGAATGGTTGCGCGCTTAGACCTAGTTCGCAGGTCAAAACCTCTAAGGACATTTGTAGTTGAGTCCCTACTACCGATCCTGTCCCAAAGTGCAAATAAAACTTTTTATAGGCTTCAATTGCAGCTTCTATCCCCCAGTGAGGGAATCCCAAGCCGTAGAATCCTGTGTCGAGGTATCTGAGTTCTCTCTTTGCTGATCGGATCAGTCCTGCCACTGGGGCCATCCAATAGTACGGGCGGTGCATGGCAGAGACCATGTCTTGGAAGGATGAGGTGTTCGCACATAGACCGTACTTAATTTTGGGCCAGAACTTCTTTGCCACACTGATGTGGAAGTCTCGCGGCCGTAGTCCTGAGTTCCTTGCCAGACTTGCCCATTCAAGGGCTTTGGCTGAGAGTGTTGATAGGGTGCAGATTGGTCCGGAAGGCGATGTGGTACCTCCTAGTGTTGTACTAGGAGAGTATACCGAGAGTTGCTGTATAGGGCTTGAGGGACCAGCTGGTTGTGGTACGGTGATTGAAGTGGGGATGGCCGGCAGTTCGGAGTATCTCCAATTTCCATTACTGTCCCATTCATATCCTATTACATAGTAAAAGCATTTTTCCGGTTTGAGTGCACCCCCTGTTGAGATGAGCAGGTTCCCCCAGCTGGATACACTCGCTTGCAGTGCTCCTTGGGCGTCTGTCATGGTATCGGTTTCATTCTCTTGCAGGTGTAGAAGGTCATTGTCATCTACATATAGGATGCAAGCCAGGTCTTTCCTTGTCTGGCTGACCGGGCAAAGGAAAGAAGCGCCGTGTCCTTCCTCTTTGTGTGCGCCAAGAATTACTATCGACACTACCGTCCAGCCTGCCGGTGAGGCGCCATTACCCTGCATAAAACCTTGTGTTTTGAGATGGATTTTGGAACCTACTGCGTTTTTGGAGTCACCGAAGGCAGTTCTTAAAAAGAATTGCATTTGTTGAATTGCGGTGAGCATAGACAGTGTCATGGGGAGTTTTGCACCCATGGCCCTAAAGACCAAAGATGCTACTGCGTGTGCGACCCTGTCGTAACAATTGGCCGCGTCAACGGAGGCTAGAGCCGCCGGGGCTTTTAACTGTCGTGAGATGTCGAAGAATAAAACTTTGGCTAATATGCCGTCCTCGGCCATCCTTTGTCTTTCGCTGAAGATCTCGTCTGGCATGAGATCGTTCTTTCGCGCGTTGTTCAGCATTCTCTGTCCGAAAATGATTTTGTTCGCGGCATTGAAGTCTGCCTCCATAAGAAGTATAGCCCGTAGCTTTGAGATGAGTTTGACCCCGGGGGACTTTTCAATCATAACGCATAGACCTTTTTTCCATCGAGCGAGTGCGATACCATGGTGTAGTGCAATGGAGACTTTGAGAGCGTGCACATCTGATATTAGGTCCGAGGTGGCTCCGGAGACGTAATGTCCAAAATGAAGTCCTGATTGGGATGAGGAAGTGGTTTCTTGCTTTTGTTGCCAGGTGTATTGCCAATCCGAGCGGGTGATAATTGGATTGATCGAGTCTTTTGGGATTTTTTTGTGAATTCGGGCTATGGAGTCGAATAGTAATTGTGTGCCGGCATGTGAACCTGGAGGTATTGTATAGGAGCCCTCAAGCACTGCTGTACCGGAGAGTGTGTCCGCGTTATACCCGAAGTCACGTCTCAGTTGGTCTTGACAGATTGGGGCCTCCTCCGCCAGGTGGTAGCGTTCCCTGTGAATTTTGTCCCATATCACTTGTTGTACTTCAGATTGAGTGTCATACTCAACAACGGATCCGTCTTCCTCTTCTATTTGCACGTTCCGGACGCTCGATCCTTGTCTTTTTCCGAGTGCCCAGTTCAACCTTCGCCAAAAGGACCGATCCCGTTCGCTCCGGATAATTTGCAGGATGCGTTTCTCCGCTAGGTCATCATGTCTGTCCCTAGCGTCTCCCAGTTTATTAGTCAAATGAGTTCTCCTATGCTTATGTCCATATTTCACAAAGTACTTGCATCTGTCTTTGCAGACTTTCAGTCTGTCTGTCAATGTCTGGATGGAAAGAGAAAAGGGCTGGTCTATTTTGCACCGGTGTGCCTGTCGAAGGAGGTTCCCTCGATTCCTAATTTTTCCGGCCCAATAACGTAAGAGGGCTCGATAGCAAAGGGTTCTTTTTATCCAAAATGAGGCTTCTGGCGAAAACGGGATGCGGCCGGACTTAATCTTCCTGCAGCGTCGCTCTGCATGATGCATGAGTTGAGAGGTTGTGGTATCTATCGCATCAAGTTTTGTTTGAATTTCCGAGGGAGAGGTTGAATGTTGATGAGCGTCCTGAAGTTTTTGGATGATGCGGTGGTGAATGAGCTGGTTTTCGAGAATGGAGGTGTAGGTGTCTGAGCAGTGAGGGATCTTCGTGTTGAGTCGACGGGCAGAAGGGCGTTTAATTGGTTGTGGGTCTGTCCCGACCAACGAGCGAGTGCTAACATCGAGGAAGAATGCACGGTGGTCGCCAATTCCGTATCCAATTGGCATTGCGCAGATGTTGTGGATTTCAATGTCTGGAGTTGACCATATAGCGTCGATTGGGCGGGAGCCCCTGAAATGTGTGGCGGTGAGGTGAGATCCGGTTTGACTAAGCATGGTTTCTTTTAAATCTAGGTCTGGATGCGAGACCAGTGCCTTGCCAAGTGAGCCGTTATACACGTTATCATTGGCATCCAGGCAGATGATGAGCCTTCTTCCTTCTTGTCTCCATTTAATCAGTAAGGCCATGAGGTCTTCTCTGAATTTCTTCCTGGGGCAGGACGTTTCTTGTGCGGACATGGTCCAATATGCTCGTTGAAGTTGGTATGTTGTCGAATGTTTTCCTGGGCTGGTACGGCAAGGGTTATATCCTACCAAAACGGTGGTCACGTGCTCGTCTCTACCTGAGAAGGTCATGTATGACCAGCGGGCGAGTCCTGTACTGTCCATTCCGGATTGATCCGTGCGAAGAACACTCGCTAACTCTCCGTAAGCTATCATGCCTGTACCACCTTCCATCTTTTTTCCTAACGCTCTGGCTACTGGGTGTTTCAGGTTGCCACCGACTGCTCTTGTGAGGGTTTCTCCACCATTGAACAATTTAGCGAGTCCGTGTTTTTTGTTTTCCCTGTGTGCAAAGTTTATTTTATGCTCATTAAACGCGAATAAATCCACTTCCATATCATCGAGAATGCCCATGACTTTCTCTAATTTTTCATTGCCGAAGATGTGTGTAGCAATCCCGTTCACATTCTCGTAAAATAGTCGAGTAACGCCGTCAGCCTTCGATCCGGGGATGACACCTAATGGATTCAATAGTGAGCTTTGCTGTTGAACGATGTTGCTTATTTCTTGGTCGTCATGTGAAGTGAACTGTAAGTGTTGATCAAGACCAGAGAGTGTACTTGGGTTTGCGTTGCGGGCTGCTTCGGCAAGAGAAGCGTCCCTTTGGTTTTGTGTCTGGTGTTTAGTCGAAAATCTGAGTGCCTGTTTTTCTAATGCGTTTAAAGTTGCCATGTGAGAGAGTAGGTTGAGACGGCCCCTGTGGGCGAGAGTTCTTCTAGTGCCCGTCTCCTCCAGTAAAGTGATTGATCTCGCAGTGTGTTGTAGTGAACGAAAGCGGCTAGCGCGCCGTTGCGACCTCCTGCCGTTGGAGGATTTGCACATACTACTTCCGGCTGTCGCCTGACCTCCTGTAGTGCGGGAGGGGGCGTTATTTGGGATTATCCGGAGGTTCCGGAGAGGTCATCAGTGGGATCGGCATCACTAGCCGTGGATGAGCTAGAAGACACTTCTTCTACGCTGTGCTCCTCGTCCCTACTATCTTGACCTGTCCGTACTCCAACACTTGTGGGCGTGTGGCCCGACCGTTTGCTACCACGGCCCTCGTCCGATACCACACTGCTTTCCGAGTGGTCGGTACTAACTTTTTCTGTGGACTTGATGCCTTCAGAGATTCGAACGCGTTTTGACGAGTCCTGAGAACGGTCTCCGCTTGCGTTATCATTGGCTTCATGCATTGTTTTGACGGATTGTGCACCGTCCAGGTCGAATAGCGCTTGGGGAGAGGCGTATGGGCGTTTGCCTTGACCTTTTTGTTGTTCATATTGAACGACCACGTCCTTCCACCATCCTTGCTCTTCCAGATCCATCGAATTATTGGTTTCCTCGAGCTCCTCTGGGGTGAGAAGAGTTTGTGTGGCTGAATCCCACTTGCAGGCGGATGCCTCATGGATGAGTTGTGGGTCTACGAACTTGGTGAGGAAGTCTTGGATGAATGCTGGGTCCACTTTAAGGTCCGTCAGGTGTCCTTTAGAAAAAGCCGCTATTTGTTTGGCAAGGCCAGTGATTAATATCTCTCCCTCTGGGGTGTTTGGGTATACCAGGGACACCGAGCCCAGAGGGACTTGTTGGTGGACTTCGGCGATTAGAGGGGAAGAATCTTTGAACTTATACAAGAAGGTGAGGCATTCCCTGCCAGTGAAGGAACGGATAACTGTCCCGTCCGGCTTGCGAGCTTGGATAGATTCATTAAGGTCGAGGAATCCGAAGACGTCTATGCTCGTCATGCTGGCGTTATAGTTTGTAGTTTTCACGGCAAACTTGGCGGCTCGCCTGATATCACCTGGCGGGGATTGCCAATCGACACCTTCTGTCGGGTGTGCATGGGAGCCCCACCATTGATTGTAGATGCCTTTCTTTTTCGCAAACTTAACCAGGTGAGAAACGAGTTCTAGTTCTTGCTTGTCGACCTCGAGGTGTAACACTCGTCTACAAGTTTGGATATTGGACGGCAACCGTGCCATATTGGAGGGCTCTGAGTGCTTCGGGATACGCGGGACGTTAATGCGTAGACTGCATAAAGGAATTGGGCGGTATCCCCAGTTCATTGGAAGGTCCCTTTCAAGGAAGTAGTCTTCCTTATGCATTTGTTCCTGAGCTTGCTTGAGGATCTCTCTGTGTTCGTCAATTAGAGTTTGCCGGTGGGAGAGTGCATAGACAAAATAGATGGAGAATGGAGTAATGGTTTCGACTGCTTGCAATTCTTTGATTCTCAATTGATTTCCAAATCTAGCCCATTCGTATGAGATTTGGGTGACCAAGAGGTCTGGATCTTTGTCACAGGATATTGCAATGACTCCGTATGCAAGGGCGGAGGAGCGGCGTGTGCTGGCTTGTTCTGTGTCCTGGGCTTCTTGGCTCACTCTACCGTTGGTTTGGAAGGCTCTCGGGTTGAGTCCTTTGATATAATTACTGAGGGCTGTCATGTTCGTTGGGACAGGGATGTTGTTGGTACCTCCTAAAGGTGGGTCTTCGGAGGTGGTGTCGGTAGGGTTGATGACTGCTGTTTTATCGGCTATCTTGAGGTTGGCAATTAGCTGTTGGACTGCGAAGGCCATCTTTTTTCCATTGTCTCCTTCGAATTGAGAAAGACTGTCCTTGCTGAAGTCGATTGAGATTTCAACGAGTACTTGGCGGTGTTTGTGGACATGGGGAATGGGAGGAGGCTGAGACTCTTTTGGTTTGCTTGAGCCCTGTGAATATTTACTCGGTTTTAGAGCAGAAGCTGGCGACGTGGTTGATGAGCGTTTCTTAGATCGCTTTTTCTGGGATTGAGAGGGGTATTTGTCAGCCTTCTGTTGTTCGGGGGAAGAGGGTTTGGCTTTCTTTTTTGCCGGGGAGTTGGAGGGAGAACTGTCTGCAGTGTCGGGATTTGGTTCTTTATCCGTGAGGAGGCTAGGATTGTTGATCTCGTTTATAATGTCGTTGAGGTCGGTGAAGTCGTCTTGGGAGAGAAGTGGGGGGTCGGTTGGAGAGGTGTCCCTTGGGGCCGTGGAATCGGTTGGTTGAGGATTGACGAGAGTGTGGAGTTCCTCGTCTGGTGGAGGCGGCAATGGTGGAGGGGTGTGGTTTGTGGGCGCACTTGGTTGGGTATTTTGTTTAGCAGAGTTTGAACGGGTTACCGGAAGGATAGATTTTGACCGGGAGGAGGGTGGCATGGCTGTTGTGGACGTTGGAATTTCACGGAGTTTTGGGTTGTGATCGAGCCAAAGTGGGAGGCTCCTAAGTGCAGAGATTGGATGAATTGCGTGGAGGAGATTGGTCTTTCGTGGGCGAGGATGTTTGATTATGATGTTTGGTTTGGGTGGAGGCCTTGACGAGAGTCCTGTGTGGTAAGGTGAGGTGGTGGAGCTGGTGGGTCTCGGTGATGGCAAGAAATGGGAGGGCGTGAGATAACTCGTCCGGACTTCGTGTGGCTGATATACTGGAGGTCTGCGTGTCGTGGTGTCATGGTGGGAGGAATTGCTATTGTCTGTTCCCGGAGTTAGTAATGAGGTATGTCGTCTTGGGCCATGGGAGTGTTGGGTCGGTCGCGGAGGTGCCATGGTGGGATTTGCGATTTCTGCGGTTCGCGGAGGAATCAAAATGAAACCGGGGGTGAATATCCAGCATATAATGGGGATAAAAATGGTGACGAGCGATATCGGAATAGGGTGGAGGGAAGACATGTTTATTAGGTGGATTCGGCGGCGGAAATGGTGGAATCAATTGAATTCCTACGCGTGGTAGTATGGGTTTTTTTGTATGTATGTAGGGTGTACCATTTATTATTGACTAGTCTAATCGAAAAGTAAATAGAAGACGATCGTCAATCGCGTTCGCCTTCGTAATGGTAGGTATTGTACCATAGCCAGCTGGTTGCCTTGTCTCCTCATACTCTTTCTCCATTGAAACTCCACTGGGTAAGTACT
>JALLOY010000232.1:0-13264 GCA_036939835.1 Thalassiosira delicatula
CTGCTGCGACTTGCGTCTCAGCCATGTGAGGTGCGACATGGGATTCTTGCGCGCCGGACAATCGGAATTCTAAAATAGTTCCGATGTCCTGGCGCGCCAGAAACCCAGGACTCTAAAACGCTCGACCAGAGAAGGTGAGAATCCCTTCCCCGGTCTCCGAATTTGGGAGTCCTGCCTAATCGACCTTCTGGCCGAAGAAGTGCGGGACTCTCGAATCACGGACCCAAAACACCTAGGAAAAAAGGTCATCAACCTTTGCTCCTATGTGTTCATTGCAAAGCTCGGGTTCAATGAGAAAGTTGTCATTGTTCTACTTATAAATGGCAACTGCGTCAGCCAGTGGTTTGCTATAGAGCTCCAAATCTGACGGCATAGTATTGATGATGTCACCAAAAGAAAGAGGGGTGCCTGAGAGCGTCTGTAAATTTGTGCTGTTGAGCCTAGCCATGACCGCGCTATCAAATGTGTCAATCTGAGGCGTATCCTCCTACATGACGCACTGTACTGTTGTCTTGGAAATGACGCCCCTGTTGATTGTCAGCACACAATAACACATGACACTGTCAATATAGTGGGAAGCCCCAAGCCATCTACCCAGCGCCCTATTCTCCTCACTAATGCTAGGGTTGGTTCCCTTGTGATACCAGACTAGATTGTGGAAGTCAAAGTCACAGTGTTCTGATATATCAGGAGTCTTACCCGTGACGGCTTCCAGGGCTGTCCATCCACATAATTTGCCTTGTAGGAGTATTTGCCTAATTGTTACCAAGTACTTGTAGCAAAGGTCCCAAAGCCTGAAGCCGCTCTGGCATATTCTTTGATTGTATCTGATTGTGCGTGCGGCATCCAAGCTCTTGTATCTCAATGTTGACGTTGTGTATCTGGTTCTTATGTTCAGACCCAGACTAAGTTAACTCTGTTGTCTTCTTCTCTGTGACTCATAAGAACTTGGAATTGCAGTCGCAGAATTTGGGGGACCTATCGCTATTCAGCCGCTTGGGTATCCATGTGTCTTCGCAAAAATCTTTAAGGGATGCACTCGTGCTTATTGTGTTGTGGTCTGGTATGGGGAACACTTCCATGAGTGCTCCGTTGGTATACACGAACACACCCATGTTCTAGCTCAGTGACTAGGTTTATGTTGTCCTCCAATTGATATGCCATTTGTCAGTCAGCCTGTTTGAGTGCAAATCTAAGTAGTCAACGCGATAACACCTGTGGATAGGGTGTGCAGCGTTTGGTATGCCCTTCTGGGTTGTGACCTGAACCATTTGTTTAGCTTTGTCTAAGCCAATATCAATATTCATCATTCACGCCAGGTTCTCCAGAGTCTTTGAGTGCCTTTGTCTTGCTTTCACTCGACTCGACTCGCATCTGATATTTGTTTGTGAGGTGACGCTTTGTGATTACCTTCCTTCTTCCTTGGCCGCATTTGTATGGACACCACAAGACACTTGTATAAAGGATCAGGCACCAATGAGCCAGATATTGACCCTAATACAAGGTCGGTCTTGCATCCAAATGGTGCTGCTCTATGTTGCTTCCTCTTTTCCCTCTGTACCTGCTGTACTATTATCTTGCCATTGTCCGTGTAGGGTCTATTGCTGCTCATGTGGACTCCCAAAGGATCCCATCCCATTTCACCCTAAGTGAGAACCACGTGAGGGTAGGTCTCCAAGTCCTTGTCCAAGGGTACATGCAACTCAAAAACGCTGCTGGCCCCTCAGTCCAAAACAGCATAAACTCCTGCTTGTGGTTAATCATCAGTTTTTTTGTTTTTGTGATATCTTAGGGGTCATATTGGTGGATCTAATTTGGGTTTGATTGGCAAATGGTCCATCAAAGAACCAAAATGTAGGGCTTCATTCACCACTAAGATATACTTGTATCCTTGGGAGTTGACGTATGCAGTTTTCGACCTGTTGACAGGCACATCTCTAATGTCCTCAAAATTGCTGTAGAAGCCATGGACGCCACAGCATTGGCTAGTAGTGTTTAAGATGTACCAGTTCTTTCCAACGCATATTGTGCCGGCTTTTGTATCTAGCTTGTTCCTAGCAATCTTGTGTACTGTGTGTTCCAATTTGGCAGCTGATATAGTGCGAGACTACTTGAAGGTTTGCTCAAATTGTTGCCGTGGTCCAGAATCGATGCCCTGGACTTTGGCATTTACAGCTGTGGTGCAATAATGTGGCAAGTTGGCAATAGCTAAAGGACCGATCATCAAAATTCCCTACGTCAATAACGACTTAGGTATGCATAACTCGCTGGCATGTGCAGTTGTGGCCTTAAGGTCTGTGCAAATATGATCTCATTCTCGTTTTTGATACGAAATGCGGGTCCTCGTTTTGCCCATGCCCATCAGGGTGGTCCTTGATGGTACACACCTTGGCCAAATCCAGTGCCAGTCTGACTGCCGCAACCTTCCATGGCCCTATGGTTGGTGCTCGTGTTTTGTCTCCCCTGTTGACATTGCCTTGTTGGTCATAAATAGAGGGTCCAGACCATGTCAAAATTCACACAAAGTCGCAAATGAAAAAATTAAGCTTCATAAATAGTGTGATTGTGACCGCCAAAGCTGTGCTGACCCAGCCAAACAGGGGGGGCTCTAATTTGACCATGGCGAGCGCCGCCTTCCCCCTACTTGTATTTTCCAGTGATTAATTCACCTTGTCACCATGGTAAATTCAAAAATCAGAGCCATAACAAATACCCAGGGTTATGGTGTGACTATCTCCAATTTTTGGGTTGCATTGGCGGCAAGTGTGTATCCCTGTGTGGAACCACAGAATGGCTGACATACACTATTAACACATGAGAGGAGATGTACGATCCCATCACTTGTACAAGGAATTGCTTCATTTTATAATCACACTCATCCTCATTGCCCGTCACTGCTGTCAGGCAGACTTCTCCTTTGTTGTTGTTCACCACCACACATTGAGAGCCCCCCACGACACCAAGGGTTGGCCCAAGATTCCTCCATTGTACTCATATTTGCACAGGCCGCTTGGGAGGAGTTCCAGCGGCCAACACAGCGAGCAATCCTGCCGTGTGGACAAGACGAGCGTTGCATTGATGTCAGGAGGAGGTTTCCATGGTCCTTATGGCTGAGGGGGCAACAAGCAATAGTGTTAGAGGCAGGCAAACAATGTCCGCCCATAGCGTTGTCGCCTATACGACAATGAAGGCACAGCCAGGTTGTGGGAGAAGGAATGTCAGAATGGCACTGACTTCAACGGAACTTCATTTTTTGCCCATTTCGTACCCCCAGACGGTTGTGGTGAACAATGGCAAATATGCCTGGATGAGGAATAGGGTTCTCAATCGTTCTACTGGTGCACCTCCACGCCCACTGCTACCTTGTGCGTTGGAATAATACAATTCTTTCTTTGATAGATAGCTCCAAATGCTCAGTATGTCCCTCTTGCTGTGCCTGCCCTCGCTCCCAATCCAGAAACACTGCGGCATCCTCCTGAAAATTGGAACAAGAGGTCTTACACGAAGTGGCCGTCATGGGTAGAGGTTGCATCAGAGACGCTGTTGTCTGCAAAGTCTCCCGCTACAAACTCCTAATCCTCTTCCTCAAATCTGCCAGTGACGTCTCCCAGGGCGCAACCAAGGGTAACTCCTACAATGCCCACGTCAGATAGGACAAGAAACCAGGAAGTCTCCACGCCAAATTCTGCTGGCCCAGCACAGCCAGATGTTCCCCCAACTCGATCAAGAACTTTGATTTGGTTACCAGCTCAATGGTTCCCTTGTGTTGGTCACAAACAAGGACGATTTTTGTATCCTTGAAACATTGTGGAACGTGGACGACTGAACGGGGTGAAGTGGATTGACAAGAGGAATAGCTCTTAACAGAGGCAGATGCATCAACGGGGGGCAAACCAGTTGCCTCCTTTTTGCACAAGATGCAGGAGGCATCACTCTGCTGGTGCTTGTCGGACGACTGCTGAATGCATCCTGGCTCCACAGGGAACACTTTGATAAAGAATTTCTGCCTGGAGGATTGTGCCTTGCGGTGAGATATGCCTCTTTGTGTTGCGGGCGGCTGACCTTTGCTTCTCGTTGCCAAAACCGCGCTGGAAGCTGTCCCGCACCTACCCCCAGGGGAAGATGGAGTACCTGGTGCCCGCAATCATATTGACATACTGCCGTTGGATGAGCTGGGCATGACTTGTTTTTGTGCATTGGTTGAATTACCACAGGACCTATTGGTCAGCGACAAAATGGGAGGAGGCGGAGCGCGTGATTCCAGCAGGAGGAGATTTGCATCGCAAACGAAAGGGCCAAAGGAGGAAGAAATAGATGTTACAATCAACCATACAAGGATGCGGAAGAAAAGAAGAGGAGGGAGACCTGAGTGGCATCTGTCCAAAATACAAGGCCCAACAGCAGCAGCAGTAGCTATGGCAGCCACAGTAGTTGGCAACGTCAGAGGCTGCATCAGCAATGGAATATTAGCCAGAAAGAGACTGGCAGCAGCTGTTGTTGTTGATGCTACTACTCTTATTGCTGTATCTGCTTTAGAATTTCATAGAATTTCATGTTGTGTTGTAATACAAAATACAAAGGTAGCAGCCTGTTAAACCAAAGAAATTCAGTTTTTTCTCAAAATTTAATGTATTAATACATGTAAAATCAATAAATCTCAGGTGCTACTGGTCTGGTTTACACCAAACCGTCTGAGGATACCATGGAGGTCTATGGTGGGAGGCATGTGTGAACATTGGTTGAGTGGTTGTCCGCCATCTAATGGCTTAGTAAGGTATTGGCCACAATGATTATGATCATATTTATTTTTATCCTTGGTATTTCAATGTAGGTGTCTCATTCGGAAGACCAGTGCACTTGATTTGTGTTTTTGGCCCATTGTATTTGACTTGGTATCTATTATATTTCATAGTAATGTATTGTACCACTTAGACCATAAATATTGGCTTTGGACGTTTAAAAAAAGTCAAGATGTACCCAAACATTCTGATTTTTTGGCAATTCTTGATAGCAAGGAAAATAGGTATGAGAAGTTTCTTAAAATATATATATGGGTTAACCATACAATTTGGGACAACCCATCTCTCACAACTGTCTGAATCTGATCCGAGTGATAATCTGGATGCTAAATTAGCCAAGAAAATATTTTGGAAATTGTGATGCAATTTTGAAGCCGTTGCTTCATATGTGTGTTATTTAGATTTGAAAATGACCATTTTGGTGGTGTATCAGTCCTATCATGCAAGTCACACCCAGTCACAAGGCAGTCACACAGGCCAAAATGGGGGTAAAGTTTGTGACCCCCGTTGAGTACCAAAAAAATTGGAGGAGACTTTTTTGTATTTCTCTAGGGTGAAGTTTGTATGATTTTGTATTTTATTTTTTATGATTTTTATTCCTATTTAGCCAAAATGCTGGTCTGGACCCTCTATTGTAAACGACCAAAGCACTGGTGTTATTGTTCTATTTGTTGTTTGTGCAATCAGTTGCCGCATTGTTAATGTGGCGTTCTCCCTGGTTGTCTCCTTGTCCTGAGAACCGTCCGCCACCTCCACCACAACTGCATCCCCCACGCACGCATGCCAAAGACATAGTTACAAACAGTGCGCCCTATGCGTGTCATTTCTTCATTACTGCAGTTGTAGGAGACAACGTCAACGTCAATTCCGTTGAAAAAGATGGTGTTTTGGTTCGCACATCATTCCCCACAGCCCTGCTGGTTTCCTTGTCCTTGGTGCCCTCCGCCACCTTTATGACAGCCTCCCTAACCACAACCGCGGCTGCGATCATGTCCGCGCCCAACGCTGCCAGTCTCAGCTGCAGCTATAGGGCAGTCTTTGCACTTTTGTCCAGAGGTGGGCTTCGGGGGAAACTGTTTGGTGATCTTTGGTGACATCAAGCAGACAGCCCCAAGCCAATCTCCAAGGAGATCGGAAGAGCGTNGCGAGCATGCGTTTGACTTCAGTCTCTAGGGTGACCTAGTTTCTGTACCTTTTGAGAACAGTATATCCCCAGTGCAGCTTTGTAGCATATTTGTCAAAACTATATGCATATTCCTTGGTATAACTTTCCCCGCCCTTATTTGCATCCAGTGAGAGGGCTTTTGTTGCTAGGATGAGCCTTTTATTATTTGCTACGTCCCCCTTGAATTTGCTCCGGATCGCAAACTAGGTACCACATCCATCCTTCTTCGGTTCCTCAAACGGGCATATTCACTTGTACGTTGGTGTGTCAAGTGTCACCTTCTTTATTTCAGCCCAAGAACTAGCGGTGTCAACATCATATTCCTCCCCGTTGAGAGTGAGGGTGGGCTCATACGTTAATTTCTTTGGTGGGTTGGTTGCCTGGTGAGGTATCCAACCAATGGGCGTTTCCTAGTCCGTACAGTGTGCTAGAGGCGCTCCGTCCATTCGTGTTTTTGACTCAAGGAGCCCTGTGAATGACTCTTTCCATGTAAACCAGCTCATCCCCTCCTGAATTTTCCCAACATTGATGGCAGTGGGCTGGTTATCCTTCATTTGTTTGAACGATTTGTGGTCGCAAATCACCTTATTCATTACTAGGGCAGTAAAATCCACTGGCTTGATTGAGATCCTGCGACGAGTGTTGTCATGATACCAAAAAGATAGCCAGTCAGCTTCTTTTGAACGCCAAAGCCAATTCTGTTTTGGTTGTTGCAAGTAAAACAATTGTTGTGGTGTGTGACCATGTTTGCTGCGTCTTCCGGTCTGATACATTCAAAATTGTCAAAGCTCGTATGTTGTGGCACGTTGTCAAGGCATTTCAAATTGGGGTGGTTAGCCCTGCAATGCCCAGACCGTATTGACGGCGTTAATTAATGGCGCTGCTGCTGCCATGATGATGTTGCTCGTGTCTTTGGTGGATCGTAAATCCTACCGTTCCTGTAGCGTGTGTGCTGGAATTTTTGTTTGGCTCGTTTGTTCCTTCCAACGGACGGACTCGTTTCTCCCTGTGTCGGTCGATTTTATTTTGCTGATGGGCTTGTTTCTTCCCGTGTCAGCTCTACTCATTTTCGTCTCGTACTGTGTCTCGTTTTCTTTTGTAAATATCGTATTCGACTGTCCCTCCGTGGCGATTGTTTTTTTCACTCATTGAAAGAGCCATCTCGCTGGGTCATGATAAACCGTTTAATATCTGATCTGGCCTATCGGGGAGTCGGATCCCATTATCGTAGACAATCCATTTGAAGATAGTGCATTATTATGTATTAATATATAACTATACGTAGGTAAGGTAAGTAGAATGGTGGGTGCGCTCCCGCGACCCACATCGTCTCAACTTAAACGGTATGTCCCTCACAAAACAAGTAATTATCTGGGGTGTAGGGAAATTGGTTGTGGAGACCTTTTCTAGGAGAAAGCTATCTGGTCCAACTCCCAGTAGTCTATTCAGGGGTGAGTTAGAGTACAATAGTTGCTTTTATTTTGTTCCAACTTGTTTACCCAGAGATTTTCAAATGAGTTTTCGCAATAGTATTGCTCCTCACCTTGGTGAGAGACAAAAAAGGAATATCCATTATTGTGTTGATAAAAACAGCCATGTGCATAGTATCTTCCCAATGAAAATGATGGGATGGGTGTCTTACGCAGAGATAATTAGTCCAACCACTAATGCATTAATCATGTAACTCGGATTGAATTTTCTGTTGTCGATTTACCTGTTGCTATGAATAAAACTGTTTTCTATGCAACCCAGCTTGGCTACTAGGATCCCTTTCCCTCATTAAGTACAAATAGGTACTTGACTTTTTCTTCTCGGATCATGTTCTTCAGCGTTTTTGCTCCTATCGACGCCGTTGTCTCCCCGTGGGTCTAGAATCGCGTCTAGTGTCACCTCTCCTCTTAGGTCTGCTGGCGCCTCTGCTGGCGCCTCTGCTGGCGCCTCTGCTATCGCGTCTGGTATCCCCAGTGTCGTCTCCATCTCTCTTCTTCCTGCGGTCATCTGCCGCTGCTTCACGTTCCATGTCGTCCCAATCCATGCCCTGCTCCTCAAGCTCCTCATCTCCATCAAAGTCAGACTCATCGTCATCTTCGGAATCAAATTCCTCCGCCTCTGACTCCTCTTCCGACTATTGGGAAAATTAAGTATCGCTAAAGTGGGATGGCGATGATGTCAAAAATGATATTCAAAGATAGCACAAAACTTACAGATTCTTCTTCATCACTGTGCTCACTGTACACTGACTCTTCCTCGCTGTCTTCGCCTCCATCGTCATCCCTTCCAAACATTCGAAGGAACTCCCAACCTGCTTCCTTGGGCGTGATTTCATCTTCCTCTGTGTCCATATAGAAACGATCATCACCAGCCACAGTTCCCATGATTTGTTTCCAGTTCAGATTCATTGGTCCTTCTGTGTATGAAATTTCCATGTCAGTGAGCCACTCCTGTGTTGTCACAAAAAAGACATGGATAAGCAGAAGAAAAGAGAAACGACACCAATATCAAATCCTTGGTGCATCAATACACTCACCTGAATGGAATCTTTGTCTCCGTTTGGGATCATATCAACTCTCCAGGGCTGTTTCGTAAAATCCTTGTTGATCATCACCACATCGAACGCCTTACTCATAAAAGTCACACGTTCAAAATGCACATGATCAACATTTGATAAATCCACCACAAAGAACGGCGTCTCAGTCAAGTTGCAGAGGCAATTGAGTGTGGGTTGAATGGATACCATCTCTTTGTGTGGATTTCCCATGAACCCAAGATCGCGATAAGGAATGTCAAACTCAAGTGAGAAACCATTCTTTCTTGCCACTGATTCTACCTTGCGACAAAACTCCTTGAATGCCTCATTGAGTCTCTTCCGTAGCTGCCGCTCACGCTGTTCATCATCCATCTCATCCGGGTCGTACATGCTGCGCCTGCCTGCATCTACAGCCTGACTTGCATCAACCACCTCAGTGAAAAACTGAATATCCTGCTGTTTCTTCTTCCCCACCATAATTGGATTCCTCAAGTGGAAGTGGATGAGCACCATGATTTCATTTTCGCATGGTTGGAAAATAGCATGTTTGATATTGGGATACATAACATCCACTATCTCTCCCCTCGTTGATATGAATCGGAGACCGTTAGAGTGCGCCTCGAGATTGCCTTGCGTTTTGCGTCCCGCAAACACAGGTCGCATGGTAAGATCAGCAAGACGTGGAACTCTCTCATTCTTGGTGCGGACCAACTTGTCTTGCTTCACGAGGTTGGCTTCCTCTTGATCTTGTATCTCCTTCATTCTTGCACGCTTTCTCAGCTCTGAGATTTGGCGAAATGCCTACCAAGTTAAACAAGAGGCAAGTGAGACATAATGTAACGATGCAAACAAGGTAAGGGAGATTCAAAACAAGGATGGGCTCACCGTTGTTAGGCTATGGCTGTCCAAACTGCGGAAGGTCATTTCCCTAATGAAAGTTGCATATGGTGCATACTTTTTAACGAGCTTGGCAGTATTTTCAGGACAATCCTTTCCGACCGCCATTCCAGCTGTGTAGAAGTTGATGCGCAAATAAGATGCAGAATCCGGATCTGGCAACACCACATTTTTTATGGTGCTTATGTGGAATGGCACAGGATTGCCGCAGATGGGCAATATGACACATTGATTTGCCATATCGACCTTCACTTGGTTAGGCAACACATTGTCCGGCAAGCTTTTTGTGTTTTTGTATGCGTCCATTTCCTCTGCTTTCTCTGCCTTGCCGTCCCCGCCCTTTTTCTTCGAGCTTCTGGCCAGTTCCCGGAGACGTTCCTCATTTTTTCGGGCCATCAAATCAATCTGCTTTCTCTCTCTCTCGGCAACACCCTCGGTGTCTTGGGCCGATGATGCATTTGCCGCTAGACGCCCAGAGCGCCTCCCCCCAGTGGGCTGTGCCTCCTCTTCTTTCATAATTTTCTTTGCAAGCTTCGTGTCATCATCATCCGACTCCTCTGCATCCTCATCATCATTGATCGAGTAAGATATATCACCTACACCTTTCCCGAACTTCGTCATTACATCAGCACCGCGGTCTGTGACTGCAACCATATCAGCAATCATAAGGCCATACTGAGAAAGATCTTTGATCTAGACGCAAGGATAAGATCATGAGCAAGAAATGATGAAAAACGTTAAATAATTGTTGCAAACTCAACTCACTGAACTCTTGCTGTTTATCGATGCCCTAACGTTGTCGCCCAATTTAAGACCAGAAAAGCTTATAGCCAGACTGAACACCATTCCAGGGCGAAATGGAACTGTATTTTTTGTGTTCAAGAGCAAGTTTGTGTCGCGAAAATCTAGGCCCACGCCAAATCCCAGTGTTTTTGGTAAGGAAGCCACGAGATTTTCCTTCCCCACATCTCTCAGATACTTGATTCCCGCAGAATAAACATATTTGAGAGGCTTGCCAGGCACCATTGCTTTCAAGCATGCCTCGTACATCCCGAGTAATGTCTCATAATTCCTATTAACTTGTTTGGGGGCATCCACGAGGAAGGTGCGCACGACATTACTACAATACATCTGATACCGCGCCCCCAGCGACACGGTAATGACATCAAACTTTACATTTTCCTCGCTAGACTGTGCCGATACCTTGAAGTCATATTCCCCCCCGCTCTGAACGATGGGAAAGTAGCACGAGTCCACGGCTTCCTTGGGAACGTTGAGGTTAATCTTTGAAGGATCTTCGATGAGTTCCTCGATCTCCGACGCTAGCTTTTCGTGCGTTACTTTGGTGCCGTTGTCAATGACATCCTCTATGCGGGGGACAAAGCCATGCTTTAATACTTTGTTGCTCAGTACAGAGGACTTCTTGAGCAGGTCTAGCTCTTCTTTGTCCTTCACCGCCATGACGACACTAATCCCCCCCGTGATATCCACAACTTGGGTTTTTGACGACGAATCCTTTAGCTCCTTCTCCCATCCTGAGACGTTGCTTCCTTCCTTACCCCCTTTGTTTGATTTGAACTCTTTCATTATCACCCCAATCTTGACGTCTCCGCCATTACTTTCCCCCATCGCATCTTTCAACATTTCTTTGATATTTTCAGCATTCTCGTCTGCTTTATTCCTCGTCAACAATTTTAAGCTTTTGACCGATCCATCTTCTGGGGCTTCCCCCACCGCTGGCTGCAAGAACTCGCACTTTTTCTTGGCCGCCAGGACAATGCACTCTCCTTCTTTCGTAAGGAGGAGGACTGTATCTGGTAACTCATATCCAAAAAGGTAATGGTGAATTACGGTGCTTTTCAGGTACCGGTTTTCATCATCGGCAGAACCTATGTCGATGCTAATACAGTTAGCCCCATTCCACGTGCTCTCGCTGTNCCCCATTCCACGTGCTCTCGCTGATTGTGAGGGCGCGGTAGAAAGACGACAGTAAGATGACAATAAAAATCACAAGAGCAATAAAAATGAAAATGTAAAACAATTCCGCTCCTCCGTGAGACCCCTGCTCCCTCGCCCTCCACCTGTCGGAATAGAGACAGTGATCTGCCTGCAATCTTCGAAATCACGTGTTCCGCGCCCATGTCAGACGCGAGAAGATCTTACCTGTGTTTTATGAAATGCGCATGGATCTTATTGAGCCGTTCGTAAAATTTCTCAACANGCTCTTCCGATCTACCACAGCCGCCATTTTTGTATATATGCGAGTATGGGATTGATGATAGAATGTGACGGTGGTCCTCTCTGGGATTGCAAATTTCGTCGACCAATGACGATCACGGATCACAGCAACTGCCAATGGCTAAAAAGGGGTGGGGAGAATGGAACGCAGGATGCCACTCCCTTGGCAGCACGTTGAAATGACAAGTTATCTCTAGCAAACGTAAAATTCTTTGAAGCTGCCGATGCTTTTGCCTTTATGAGTGTGAATCGTTGTGGATAGGGTGCGTATGGTGGAGCATAATATTATGGGCGCAGTGATCATGAATGGGAGTTGTTGGGGCTGTGCAAAGAGCGGGTGGTACAGAATGCCCTCTTTATTATTGTTGGCAAACCGCCCTCTTGGATTAGGCCAACTCGATTTCAGTGTAGTTACTACTATTGTGGTGTCGTACAATATTCCTAACTTTAGTTCCCGCCAAATAAAGTATGCAAAAGAGTCGGCAAATGAGCTAAATTGCAATTTCTCCCCCCCCCGGTTGTATCATTGCGGTGGTCACCCAGTGATGTGATGTCGCGATCGATGATCGGGCGGTAATAGGTAGGTATCGTAGGTACTTGGATACTTCTACCTAGAGGAGTACAATACCTAGGTGCGGTATCGTACAGTATGGTAGATATCTATGTACATACGACACCTACATATCTACTCCTAGATAGACGTGGATGGCGATTATAATATCACTCCTATTATTTAGCGGGGAAATACGATTGACAATAGAAAAAAGTGGAATTGTTCCCGTCAAATATAATATGTGGAAATTTTGTCACTCTACGTAGAATCCAGTGATCATATATTTTAGCGCGCTCTAATCCGTTATGATCTGAGGGGTTTCGTGTCAACAAGCCCTCTGAATGTAATGGCGGGGCGGCGATGCATGGGATGCAATATGCAATATGCGATGACAGGATTGAAGATATTATGGCGCGCTCGAGCCTTTTTCTGCGAGGTTTTCTTTTTTGTGGATGGCGGCATTTGAATTCTCCTTCCCGCCTTTTTTTCGCGCCGATGAGGCAGGGAAGACAGCTTGATGAAAAATTCAGTATTGGCTGTTGTACCCCTTCGTACTGCACAAGAGAGGATATCCTAGGGAGGCACTCATCATCATGGTGTCTATCTGTACACGTACCTACTAAATTAGCATGTGTCATCACAGGTAGATAGCATCTAAACAGTCACATTCTAGGTACAACATGGTTGCTCACCCCAATTTTTCCGCCTGCGGCACCGAAATTGATTGGAATCGCGGCGCCGATCCCAAGCCTTCCCACGCGTCCACCTGGCTCGTTGCAGGCAGAAAATATGGGCAAAAACCCTGTTATGCCCCTACATGAGGGGACGCCCTAGGTTGTGAGACACTCATCATCGCGGTGTCTATCATACTAGGAACTGTCTAGAGTTGCTGTCTACTCTAGTACGTAACTAGTATCTACATACGACATCGGCAACTCAAGCTCAGAGAGGGGGTGCCCCAGCTTACCACACAGTGGATTTGCCCCCGTCAGTACTTGTAACATATATGACTGGGCCAATAAGAACGCATGGTTAGAGTTTTGGCGGGAACGCGTGCACTGATCCGGACAGACTGCACACCTCAG
>JALLOY010000233.1:0-13253 GCA_036939835.1 Thalassiosira delicatula
GCGGGGTACATAAAAAAGAGGCAAAACGAGAGATGATTTCCCACCTAGGAAAAAAGGTCATTGCTAGATGTATCCCGCACGGACATCAGTTGTCCACAATTCAAAAATTGGAAACACACCCCCAACACCAATCATCTCCCTCCATGATCAATCCTTCCTGGTGTGGCCCCTCCTTGAGTCTTGTCCTTGCTTTAAGTAGCAGGTCTTCTTCAAGACCATCTCGTCAACACTACTGCTCCGTGCCAGCGTACCAGTATTCCCAGGTGAGACCATATGGGCTGTACTTACACTTCCACCCACAAAATGAAGTTTGTCCAATCTCCTTGTCTCTCTCCTGTGCTCTGCTCTCTCTTGTCATTCCGTTTGCATTCCTGCAGGCGGTGGCGTCAGTTTAGGTGACAGAAACGAGTGCGTCAAAGGGTGTGCCGCTGTGTCCCCGTTATATTGAGGGCTGTATGCTCAGCACAAAACATTATCAAGCTTTCAAGATTTGCCTTGCTAGTTGCAAGGCCGTGGAGATCATTGTCGGCCTCCAACTGATCCAGCCTTTCTGCCGCCAGCCTCCTACCTACCCAGCCCCTTTATTGTCGGAGCCACACTGATGTATGCAACATTTGCACTCAGGTTAGAGGCTGAGGAAGGGGCAAGGTGAGTCAATGAGTTGACTTGTTTTTTCTCTTCTTGGATTTCATTATTTTTGATCATCTCGCCTGTTCCTCTCACCTTGCCTCTGATTCCTGTCCTAGGTACCAATTGACAGTGAAAATGCCATGGAGGAGAAGCTGGGCAATGAAATGGAGGAGGAAGAGCTGAACAATCAGGTGGAAGGCTAGGAGTGGTCTCAGAGGTTTGGTGAGTGCTAGAATCTCTGTCTTTCATTTTTCCAATTGAATGGTAACGAACCCACCTCTTCTCTTTTATCTGCCTTTCCCTGCTGGTCACCAACAAAAGGATGTGGATAGCCGCACCATATAGAGAAGGAGTTAGTTGGCAGTAGCACAAAAGAAGGGGAAGGTGAATCACCTTCTTGGTGTGCCATTTAACTTGCCATATTTTTATTTCGTCAATCATCATAATCAATCACTCATTTTTCCTTGCGCTGTTCTACCACTTGTGCTTATCTCTTGTTGGTCAAGGAGGAAAAGCCAGGCAACTAGATGGAGATTTGCCCTGGTGTGGGCCATGAGTTGAGTGCTGGTATTGTGACGCGTGACGCCGTGTCTCCGCAAGGCTGGGGATTGTGTGACAAGCACAGCAAATCATTGATTTTTTAGATTTGTCTTGTCTGTGGTCTCTTATGACCCTTCTACTGCTGCTGAAACCTTGGGGGATCCGTACCACGGTAAGATCTCGTTACCAAGGATTCCCAAGTACCACGCACGGGACTCAGATGCTTGACTGACATCCGTTCGCCAAGTGCCCGTTCAAGTAACAGAGCAAGCAAGGCATCAACGGACAATTGGCACGCCTAGGCTCGCCAAAAGACAGAGCGACCTACTCAGGTCACACACAAAGATGATGAACACACGCCAGTAGACTTAGTACTCATAATCTTCGTAAGTTCACCAATTAGCTCTAAATCTCTGCTACGCCTAGTTAGTCTCAGCAACTGCCACAGTCACATTGATGTGAGCTGCATTCACGGTCAAGGGGAGGGGGGCACACAAAGAGCAACAGTGAGCCAATGGCGGGAGGCATGGGGAATCGCGATGAGGAAGAATAGGCTAGGTCAACCTTGCTGGATGCATGTCACAAAACCACTTGACGGCCGTGGACATGTGTCCTACTCTTCTATTCCCACGTCCACATTGACGTGTGCTATGTTAGCGACCATCAGGATGGGGGTATACAATACAACACAACAATCAGCCAATGGTGGCACTCCTTATCATTGACGTGGCAGCAACAGCCATGCAAACAATCCCCTCACAGCTTTGGTAATTGGTGGCCACTTCCTCTGCAATGCTATTCTTGTCCGGAAACTGACAGCAGGTAGGTACTCAGAATCACCCTCTTTGAAGTCTTGCACCAATTAGCATCAGAATGGACACACCTCATTGTTGGCGTATTGGTGGGCAGCTCAGACGTAATTTTGAGGCTCATGGCGTCATTGGCGCATTGGCAGTAGCTTGGCCGTGATGCCGAGGCCAATGGTGTTGTCAACGTAATGACCAGTCTCCTGCCAGTAAGTTGTGAATAAGAAGAGTGTTCTGCTGACTGATCTGTTGTGGCCACAAACTATAAGGAGAGGGTGGGTAACAAGAAGGAGGAGGAGAAGAGGGAGATGGGGTGTAAAGGAATCCAGGTATGGCCGTGTTAGTGCGACCACTACCTTCTACGTAGGCTACTGCACTGTTAACTACGTGGAAAGTATAGACTATTGTATTTCAAAAATATGCTTGGTTTGTCACAAGTGTGATATGTACAGGGGTTTGATACCGTGATACCCCTGCTTGAGGTGAGGGTTCGATTCCCAACAGTGTGTTAGCGACAATTGCCTTGGAATGAGTAGCATGCCTAGCTTTGTCCCGGTCAAGCTCTAATGTACCTAACAAGGTCAGTCGCTAAATTTTTGGACTTGTAATATTCTCTATAGTAAACACACAACCCCAGCTCAGAGCATTGTACCTAGGTACATCATAATAGATATCATCATGCGTAAAAGTAGAATTTTGACTTGATTCGAATATTGTATTTTGTATGTATCTAGGTACAATACTTTTTTGCAAAAGGTCGGTTCTGATAGAACATCAGAATGTTGTCAACTTGATCAACATCGGACTATCTAGATACATAGATATTGATTTGTATTAATTCCTTTGTTTATGTATTTTTACAAGTGTATGTACATTGAAACACATACTTTTAGCTAATCGGTTCAAGCCAACTTAGCAGCAAAGCTGCCAATCTCTATAAAAGTACCATTGTATAAAAATCAATTTTGTCACTGTGACTGTTGTGGCCAGCATGTTTCCCGGCAGTATTTTCTAATCTCCTCCTCATTTTGCTGGTCCTTGTTGCTGGTGGTACTGTGACTGCTAATGCTATGGTTTGTGATGCTAGCTCTGGTGTTGATGCTAGTGATCTTGCTCATGTTGGTCCTAGTGTTGACACAATTGGTAATATTGTCCCTGTCGCTGGTGCTCTTGTTGCAACAACATGAGGAGCTGTTTGTGGAACTGGTCTTTGGTAGCTGCAAGGAAAGCTCACCTGCTTATGGTACCAGCATTGGTAACAGCAGCAGCAGTGAATGTGGGTCCACATGAGCTAGTGCTACACTTGAGGCTGTGTCTGATCCAGCTCTGTCCCTTTTATCCTCATTTACCTCCTGGTTACTTCCACCATTGGCCCATGCCAGAATGTACAGGTAAATGCAAGCTGCTGACACAGCAACTGATTAGGAGTATTTTGGTAGGGAGAAATGGTTACACAATTGATTAAAAATATTTAAATGTGCCTATTATACCCATGGTAGGATACTACTCGTGTACATAGTATCCAATATAGGTATAAATCCAAGTCACTAGTGACCCCAAATGGAAACATATAAAACGGGTCATACCCAACAGATTTTTCAGATCTTTTTTAGGAGTGCCAGTGTATTGCCATAAAGACCAAGAGTACCAATTTATAGGGGTATACATATACAAGGGAAAAGTCAAAATTTTGAGTGCACACCCGCACTGTCACACACACACCTGAATATCCCGCCATTAATCAAACTGGCAGGGGCCCTTTTACAAGCATACTCCCACCCAAATATTCTGTCATGAATCAAACTGGCAGGGCCTCTACCACGAGTGCACTCTCGCACACAATTTGGGTCACAAATCCAAAATGGCCGGTCCCCTGTCACTAGCACACGCCTACACTTTCATTCGGGTCATGAATACAAATCAACCAGGCCGCTTGCCAGCAAATACCCACCTGAAAAATTTGGGCCACAAATCCAAAATGACCAGACCACTGCCACCAGCAAATACCCAAACTTTCATTTGGGCCACAAATCCAAACCAACCGGGCCGCTGTCACAGGCACACGTCCACACAAACAATTTGGGCACCGCATGTCCACAAAACATCAGGACCCCTACCACTAGTACACGCCCATATTAAACACAAATAAGTCTGTCACAATTTGAACTTGGCAGGGACGTTGCCACAAATGCACACTCACATTGAAAACAAAATGTTCCAGCCATGTATTGAAACTAGCTAGGGCCGCAAGCACAAATGCCTACTTCTACTTTGACCTTGAGTGTTTGATCTCAAAAGGGTCAAATCAGTCATAGAGCCCCTGTCACAGTACACACCCAACAGCAATGTGCAGGGCGACTGCCACAAGTGCACGCTTGAAGGCCAAGAAAATACAACCGTGATGACAGTGCTGGGGGAAAATACGTGGACCAGTTAGAGTAACATTGCATCACAAAGGCAAAGGAGTGTGAGAATGCCTGGGACTCAGTCATCAGTGACTAATGTCCAAAGGAATCCTTGAACACTATGCTCCCCACTAGCTTTACCTACATATGATACAAAGATGTCAACGCTCAAGTTTATGACTACATTAGTACCAAAGATACTTGGAGTGGACTAACTGGCCTGGTCCAGAACTGCAGACAGCACCATCATCATTCATCCCATATGAACTAAGACTAAGAGTAGTTCAAATGCAACTATAATATCTAAAAAACATTCCTCAACAAAGTAATCAGTTAGATTTAGTTCACTGAGGGCGTATTCCTTCAGCCTTGAAGGATGCCCAAGAAGGTTTCTGGGATCTACTTTTGTATTATTTGGGTCAAAATCTGGTATTGCTGCTAAGACAATAGATTGTCACATCTAGGGGATGCAGAAATCAATGTTTCAGTCATATATATGGAGACACCGGGATATTGAATCAAATTCATATGAAGATGAAGACAATTCAGCTGATGGGATGGGAGCAAAATCGGTGATCAGGGATAAATACAGGGACGCTAGCAAATTTGATGATAATGAAAGCCACAAGAAGGAGGAATGGTGTATGGGTATAATGAGAGGGACCTTGCAGGTTAGGATAGATTGTGTGATGAAGGTGATCTAATTTAATTTTTATGCCCCATTGCCGGCGTCATCACCAACCTCCCCCCCAGAAACAACATCATAGGATGCCGCTCTACATGATGCTATGCAGCGACAATCAGGGCATCACCAGCACAAAATTTCTTCACTGTCCTCTTAGCCTCCCCCTGTGTCTCCTCCGCTGTGCCTCCAGAGGGGGCGATAGGAGCATAAGACAACGCAACGTTGGGGTTGCCGTCACCTCTGCCTGACCCAGACGCGGCGTTGGGTCAGTTCATTCTCCGCATCATGCACGCCTACAATTCCCCTTCCCTGTCCCCTCATTTGTCCACCACCGTTGTTACTGACATGCAGGAACGTTCGCACGGTCTTGAGGCCAGCGGTTCTGCCTCCAATGTTGTCTTTTTGCTGTGCTGTTGTGTTGCTGTCTCAGCCGTCGCCACCGGCATAGGGGGCAGTGGACGGTAGATAGCGACACCGCAGCCCCCAACGTCAACTCGTGTCCAGAGGTTGCAAGAACAAAAGAATAGGCGCGTTATTGCGCCTGCCTATCAAGGGAGACCGATTGTCGGTGAGGTACTTACAGTACTCTTGCCTGCTGGCACATGTGCCTTCACTAGCGCCAACTGTCATGCGATTGCATCGTTGCATGCCAAGCGTTGACATGACGCCTGTTTGGGTTGCTAAAAACGACAATCAAAAGGAGCGTTCAGTTTGCTTTAAAAAAATTAACCAAAGCACGTTGCTTGTAAAAATAAGTAAATCAATTTATATAGATAGCAGAACCGGAATAATGAGCACTCAAGATTTTTGAGTGAAATTATCTCTGGAAAAAATTGCATAATTGGAGGTGATAGTGTGTCATTTTCAATGATTTTTTAGAGCAAAATGGGTATCAGTACATTGATGCGTGGAATATGAACAGTTTCTTATTTACTCAAATACAAAATTGAACTTTTATCATTTGAATTTGTTGGTCTATAAAACCAAAGAAAGAAAATAGTAAATAGCAATAAATCGAAGCTACTCTAGAGGGAAAGATAAATAGAAGCTACCATTTAGGTAAATTTAAAGAGTCACCTATATGCCAACCATCATGATTTGAAATAGAGAAACCTCATTATGCATGCTTTGCCAATCTAAAGCGATTTAAGATTTTCTTGTAACTTTAAATGTGGAGAATGCAAATAGGTCACGTCCTACATTGGGCCAGATACTAGACTGTCACAGCATGAATGAGAACAAAAATAAACATAATAGAACATTGAACAGAACAAAAGAAAAATTTACAAATTCTGTACGCGTACACAGTTTGTACACCATTATAAAAGTTAACCAGCCCCTGCATGCTCCTCCACCCATTGCAAAGATATTCTTTCTTGCCTCACTCATGGTTTGCCCACATTCACGCACTGAATCAATCCTGTTTACCTCAGTCTTGCATTTCCCACAGACTTTCAGCGCGCTAATGTACAATACATTGCTGTGAACGCTTCACACTGTAGGTGACCTTCACCCACTGTTTCCATATGGATCAAACTGTCATTCTTTTCAAACAAATCCGACTCCATTAATTTTGCGTGCTTCTTGCCAACGGCCGCATTGGCCTCAAGGAGAGAATAACAGAAATGTTTAGGTATGCTTAGCGGGTCACCGGCAGGAGATATGGATGTTTGTCCTGCTTGGATTGTTCCTTCCTTGCAAAACTTCTCTGACTTCTTCTCAGGATGCTTTGCCCAGCAGTTTGCTTCACTGTGTCCTGTCTTTCCACAATGGTTGCAGTTGCCCTTAAACCTGCCAATCTACTCACGATTGTTGTTTCCGGGATTGTTTCCAGAATTGTTTTGCCCTTTCAATTGTGGACACACATTCTTTTATGGCCCTTCTGACCACAATGGTAGCAAATGATGTCCAAATTACCCAAACTGGTTAACACTGTCTTGATCGCATCGTCAGCATTGACTTTCCTGTCTATGCTGATGTCCCCATAATTTAAAAATGCTTACTCATTCCAGGCACCAGTTCTGCAGCTGTTGGTACTTGGCTATGCTGAGTCCTTATCGTGGTTCCTGATACAGTGATAATTGGCGCATAACCATTTTGTCCTACCTTAACAGCTTGGCTGCTAGCTACACCCTATACCCCGGTTGGCTAAATATATATTTTTAACGTACGTATTTTGGTTTTAAAAATCCACACAAAGGTTTAATACCCAAGTATGTACGTAGATAGTCATATATGTCAAATGCAAATACAATATTCTACCGTTCTATCAGAATGGTCCTTTCAACCAGACTACACACAATACTGCCTAGAGGGCGATAGACGACACGTGGTACCTCCTGTCCACCTGACGCCATGATGGCAATCCACCAACTAGCAAGTCGCCATCAACACTGGCAAAGACGGATGGGTTCCCATCGTTAAAAACCATCAAGGCAGCAGGTTCCAGGGGATTGGTGCCTTGATGGCCTTGGCTGGAGGATCTAATTGACAGGGCAGTCAGACAAGGCAGGACTGGGCAAGGCCAACAATGGCTTTGTGGCATACTGCATCATCATCATCATGATCATCATCATTGTCCTGTCCTGTTGTATTGTACCACGTTGTGTTATGATCGCTCTTACCCATGACTAACGCCAGACTAAATAAATAGTGATTAGGTAAAATTAGTACAAACTTAATTATTTTTCTTAAAGATATTGTTGGCAATTGGTTAGGTACCTTTGGTACCTCCACTGATCTGGATCTGCAGCCATTATCCCAGAGGATATGGTTGAGATTTGTTGAAAAATGGTTTGGTGGAGAGTTAACTAGTCAAATCTATTTAAAATGATGAAATCTGAGTTATAATCAATAGTCAGGAGGTTAACCCATTATCCTGTGATTATGTACACAATGTTTTGTACTTCTGCACCAATCATATTTGTTGAATACAGAGCTCTTGTTTGATATACAATAGTGCATACTACTTTCTATGACTAACACTACCATTATCTACCTACAACGGGCTAAAGTGGGCGCCTGGAGGCGTCCATAGCAGCAAAGCTGTTAACCACCACCACTGCTATTCATGTTTTTTTCTGAAGCAGCCCCAAATTACACCTCAACAGCTGTAATATTGTCCAAAATTAGCTTTGGATCACAAGATTTGGCGCACCTGATATTGCCCGATTCTTCTTCCCTATCCATTGCCACAACATCATCACTTAGCTCAAACTTCTTTTTGCTTGCTTTGAACACATCAGCGAACTTACCGACTGTCCAATTCTCATGCCTGTGGTTTTCGAGCATGATCATGTTGCACATATCCACCATTAACATTGAGATGATTAAGTGAAATACTCCTTGTTGATTGATATCTTGAGCCACATGTTGCTTTTCACCATTGTTTGACAAGTCCAATTCAATTGTTTCGTTTGCCAGAAACTTGTTGTTTAACAGCGTTGGGCGTCAAGAGATCACTGCATCCTTTCAAATGCAAAAAGGCCTTAAATCCCATTATCCAGATGGCTCCCTCCTACATCCCCTTCACATTGCACTTGGGAGGGCACATCAAACTAATCTTCTAATACCTGCTCATTCTCGCTCTATCAATTCTTTCTGAACTTACACGGCAACCTCAATGTTGGTTCCTTTGCAGAAGATTTTAAATTCAAACAATTTTGAATTCCTCTTCCTCCTTTTTGTACCTTCTCCTTGAGATTGCACATGCACTCAGTCCTCTAAGAATTCCCTTGCAAGTCCACTAGTGCTCATCTTCAAGCTTTAAGACCTCCGCCAAGGATCTTCAAAGATTGTTGGAAGTCTCTGATGCCTGAGGTCTAAGTTAACTTGTTAGTCTACCTTGCACCTCCTGATTTGCTGAGTGTAGGCCAATCCAAGCAGTTGCACAGTGGAGAGGGACCCATACACACAGGCTCCAAATTCAACTAACGGAGTGGTGATTGTCAAGATGCTTCACCTACAAAACTTCAGCTAAAATAGCAAACCTTCCAAAAACCGTGATCAAAATAAAACAATGGAAACAAATTGAAAACTTTTCAAAATGAAACACAAACATGAAAACAATCAAAATAGAACACTATGGAGTGCAGAAAAGTTTTCTAAAAAATCAACATGAGAATTTATAAAATAAGAACAATTGCATTTCAACATCAACTTTGAAGGTTTGAGCAAGATAATTCCCTTGGTTTGAGGTTTGAGCTATCAGGAGTAAGCTCAGCGCAATGCGTTTATGGCATTACACTCTCCTCTCTTCTCTCTGATGTTTGCTTGCCACCAAGACAGCATTACCGTTACTATTGCAAAAATATCAGAAGAGCACCGCCTTCAAGGTGTCTCTTGTTTGATCTCTAATCTAGTAAATCATGTTCGATTACTTCTTTCTGATTGTTAGTCTGACTGACGCCAGAACATTATACTGGAACATTCTGATCCCACCAATTCTGGTCAGATCAAAACTTTTGTAAGGTTTTAGTCTCACACAATCCACTCAGTTCATGACTCCCACACAACTAAGCATGCCTTCTAACACATCATCCTTGCAACACCTATCATTGTTGTTATTGCCGCCACCACCACACAAATTCTCAATCCTCCTTTCCCATTGCAATGGAAAGAAGAGTCAATTTTGCGCATCACAAAAGAGAACAATCATGTTGAAATAATCCTCCAAGGCAACAGCTGCCAGGGTATATCAAGGGGTGTAGTTGGTGATCCACCCTCCGTTGCTAGTGCTTTACCATCATTCCTGTTGCTCTTGGATTTGGATGGTATCCATGCCATGTTGTGTCAGATGATAGCCATGCAATGGGTTCTTCTTGGAGAAGGCAAGGAATTTAAAACTGCTGGTTTACATGACATGGCCAAGACCCAATGGCGTTCCTTTCTGTTGCCACCCACGTCAATGCGTTGTCCCCAAGCCTAATAATGCATCTGTGTTTGCCTGCAATGGACACAACAAGAACGCCGCGGATAGACTAGTCGCGTTGCGCGCCCTCCTTTTATCATTCTTCGACTCTTTGTTGACTTCGTGCAACATTCCACATTTGTTGTGGTTTTTTATGGCGGAAAATTTGCACTGTTGCTTTGTTTTGGTCCACACCTCGAGTTCTGCCTCCACTATCTTGTCCGGACGTATACGGCATTGACCAGGTAGCAGGTGCTCCAATGGCAATCAGAATCAGTCCCCACCTGTGTTTGCTGACTTCCCAGTTGTTGTTGCCGATGATGTGTTTTCTGACACACCTCCCCATCTCCTAGAAACTAGTACCTCTGATTCAAAAAATCTCAATGATAAATTTGATATGTGCTGTTGAGGTCATCAAGGCCGAAAGCAAGGTTAGACAAAAGGTGGGAAGGGGACGATTAGCGGTACAAAAGGATGAACTCGGATATCCTCCCATGTGATTGAAGAGATTGCTATACTTGTAGCGCATCTCACTTGGTACTGCTGAAGACTCACAATTATTTCATACGGGTGTAACTAAGACGACCGGACCATTGCTATTGCCTGAACTGACGCCATTGCCGGCGTCTAGCTCCGTCCTAGATAACGGGAAGGGGATTTTTTGGAGGGAGAGGGCAGCAATTCAAACTAATTTACATCAGAAACCTCATTTCACCCTCATGCGCAATTGACCAACCATATTTGCCGTGCGCCCCTCCCAGTTTTGATTGTACACTTTCGGATGTCACAGAAGTGTTGCAATGTCTGTGTTTTAGTATCGTGTTGCATCCTTCCAGTGTAGGTAGATTTTTCCAGTTGTTTTGCATACTGGTTATGGCTTACAGCTATGCTGCAGTGGCATTCACCACCTCAAAGGCACCTTCCATTGTGCTTCCGTCTATGTTTTGTTTTGTTTTGACATGACAACAGACTGCACAGTGCATGACTTGTTGGCCCGCTCATCGCTCATTACCTGTCCGTGATCATCTGTGATGGCACGTGATGTCCTTCATGATTTTGAAGGAAATAAACCCACGTCGGAACCAGTTAGACGAATATGAAGCGGACCCAAACCTAAAAGACACGTATCTAGATTACCTACGAAAATCTTGTGAACCACGCACAAGCTAAACAACACGACCCCGAAGATTTTTATTTTGACTTCCACATCACAGCCACAGCCACAGCCACAGCCACGCACTCGAATCGACACCGCTGCCACCCGCCCAACAAGCCATCGAAGCATCACACCGGGACGTCCAACTGAAGAGAAAGGGATCGACGGCGAAACCATGAAAAGCGTCATCATGCTATCGCTCCTGATAGTATTGTTATCGTCGCTGACCACCACCGACGCGTTCGCCCCCCCCGCCCCTCGCTCCCCACTCCCACGCGTTACCGAGACGCGGTCATCGTCTTCGTCGTCGCTGCGCATGGCCCTCGATCCCGTGACCTACTTGCGAACGGAATGGGTCTCGGCCGCCCTCGTCACGAATCAGACGCCGAGAAGCGCCGATAAGGTTTTGGAGCTGGGTTGCGAGGACGGACGGATCGTGAACTTTGTTCCGAGGACGGTCAGGTCAGTTTCTTTTGGGTCGAAGACTTGGCTGTGGGGATTTTTGCTTTGTGGGTTGGCATTTCGTCTGCACTTGCGTAAGGCAGTTTTATGGGATAGTATTTTGTTCAGTCGCATGTTGCGTATAATATCCGTCGCATGTTTTGAAGGGAGGCGCCTTGACCACTGCTGGGTGGTTACCAGGTAGGACCGACGAGTCAATTGCTGATCAGAGCGAGACAGAGAGGGTAACAACTTCAAGACAAATAGTCAATCAAGCCGGAAGCTAGGGAAAGACGCCTTTGTTCTTGCCTCTGGAAATAATATTCTCACACGCTCTTTCTGTCCATTGCCAAACCATGTGACGTACGACGCAATTCATCGCTTTACCTGACACTCCANGTACGACGCAATTCATCGCTTTACCTGACACTCCACTACTCGCCACCACAATTCACATGATCACAACCGCCCTCCTCCGCGCATTCATCCATTCACTCGTCGCGAAGGGAAATCATCACTAGCTCGGCAGAAAACCCCAACAGCCCCGAAGGAGGGGGCTTGTCCGTCAGCTGCTCCCGCCAATTGAAGCAACAGGCCGAACGTCGCGGGGCTGGCGCCCTCATCACCTACTCCGACCAACCCGCGGACGACCTCTCCGAAACACCCTCGTCGTCCATCGACATCGTCGTTTCGCTGCAGTGCGCGCAGCGCATGGCCGAGAACGGGCTTGATTGGAAAAAGGGCATTCGCGAGGCCGGGCGGGTTCTGAAACCGGGTGGAAGGTTTTTGTTTGTGGAGAGCAGTGAGGTCGCAAACGGCGATAGCTATTTGGATTTTCTAATGTCGCTGAGCGAATTCAGCATGGAGAATAAGAGTTCGGAGGATGATGATGGAGAGGATGGCGAGGTGGTGGAAACAATGAACACTGATGTCGAAGAGGATTCCGATGACGTTGATCCATCGACAGCAAAATCTGCCATCTTTCAAGAGGTGGGTTTTGACCAGGTTGACATGGTGCTGCAACCTCACATTGCTGGCGTTGCCATTAAGGCTATGGACGCCGATATGACGGCAGCACAGAAGGCAGAAAAGAAGTCGCAAGAAGAGAGTGATCGTTTGGCAGAAATCAGTTTGAACGCATTTGAGAGGGGCAGCAAGAGGAGGAAGCGAAAGAAGAAGAAGAAGAAGGCGGGCATGGGCGAAGAGATGTAAAAATAGGCTCAGTCTGTACTCAACCATGTACAAGGAAAGATTATTTGTTTCTGTTATTGTTTTCAAAGTTCTCGCTCACATGCAATCAGAATTTAATCGGGCACCATCACCATGGACATAATAATTGTCCGAGTGAAGTATACCATTGACCCTGTCCTCCTTCCCAATGAAACATGTTTTTAGATTTGAATGATGACCCCTGGTACGATGCAGCGTTGTGGGGTACATTAACCTGGTCAAAGCTCACTCCGCCACTGGTTCGCCATTTGCTCATTTTTCCATATCTTCGCTTCTCAATGTCCGATTGGGTTGATTAAGCATGTATATCATGGAAGATGGTAATATAAAAACTTATTTATATTCACAACCCTATTATTTTTACATATAGAAGATGAGCGTTGCCGTGCATTTTGTACCTCACTCCGCCATCACTCCGGCATTTGCTCATTATTTCATGCATCCACTTCTG